>JAYKAV010000222.1:591835-831272 GCA_035582835.1 Phoebastria nigripes | reverse complement strand
AAAAGATAATCAAGTTTTTTTTTTTTTTTTTAAGAATGTAAGTTTGATATCTCTGGAAGTACATAGCTATGTGTGTGTTTCCAGCTATTGCGCAAATATATGCAAATCACATCATAGTCAATGACCACATGTAAAAGTAAGGGAAGTGAGACTGAAAAGAGTTTTATATAGAACTTTCAAGGCAGCACTCCCATAGATGCCACGGTGACCAATTTAAAGGAAGGCTTAAGAAATTTGGAGCATTTCTATTTAGTGGTTTTAAAAGCTGCTCAGAAAGCACTTAATTCTTTGTATTTTGGTTGTCTTTAGGTCACTTTCACAGACAAGTTTAATGCGGAGTACTGTATATTTCAGCAGTGGGATAGCAATAAATCCTTGCAGTATAGTAAAAATTACAGAGTATTTTCTGGAGTATTCAAGGGGCAGATTGCTAAATTACAAAATCATAGAATCATAGAATCATTTAGGTTGGAAAAGACCCTTAAGATCATCGAGTCCAACTATAAACCTAACACTGCCAAGTCCACCGCTAAACCATGTCCTTAAGCACCACGTCTACACGTCTTTTAAATACCTCCAGGGATGGTGACTCAACCACTTCCCTGGCCAGCCCATTCCAGTACTTGATAGCCCTTTCAGTGATGAAATTTTTCCTAATATCCAATCTAAGCCTCCCCTGGTGCAACTTGAGGCCATTTCCTCTTGTCATATCGCTTGTTACTTGGGAGAAGAGTCTGACACCCACCTTGCTACAACCTCCTTTCAGGTAGTTGTAGAGAGCGATAAGGTCTCCTCTGAGCCTCCTTTTCAATGCGTGCAGTTTCTCTTCTCCTGCAGATGGGAGTGATTTGTTCATTTTAATGAGCAGTGTGCTAAAAAGGGCTAGTTGGGGGGGGAGGGGCGGGTAGCACTTCAACGGTGTACTTCCAGAAATAAAAACTTCTGTTTCCTCGCTTTACCATTTTCCTGTGCTTCTGAGAATGATTATATAAACAAATTCATGTTGTAGCTTCATCTTCACTGTTAATGCAAACTTCAAATTTGCATTTGCAGGTTGCAGCAGCTGCATAGAATGTAGTGCTTGGGAAGGGAATTGTGGGAGGGAGGAGCTAACAACAGTAGCAAAAGCAAGGTGCTGGACTAAAATAGGCCAACTCATTGCCTGTTTTCTTTTCTCCACACTAAGAAATTTCTGTGTTGTGAGTTAGCACAAAACTGTGATAGCATTTTGAGGTCAGGTACCCTTCATTATCTTACTATGCTGAAGTAGAAACACATCATTTGTAGGAGTTAATGGATTTCTCTTTTTCCCCCAAAAAATAGGTAAGATAGATAATAATAGATAATTAGTAAAAGAAATTCTTTACCTATGACCTGCAGTGTACTTTTTACTTCCATCATTTCTAAGTGCAATCACCTGACCAAAAAATAGCTACATTGATTCACAGTCTTGTATATATGAACTTTCAATCAGGAAGATCATATTTAAGTTGTTTTAACACAAATATTCCAAGTTAAAAACTGATTCAACATATAAAATAATTTTTAGTTAACATATTTAAGAATTAGCAACGGCCTTTAGTAGATAAGTTTATGTATGGGTTTTTTCCTAGTAATTTTGTTGCTTTCTTTTCCTGCAGTCAAGCGATATTTTACTTTAGGGTTCATTCTGGCTTGGAAGGCCATGAGCTTTGAATAGAAGGGAAAAAATAAATACATCAGCCCTTCTCAGTCACTGCACATGCTTTCAAGAAGTTTTTGGCTTACTGCATTTACACTGTACAGAGCATGTCCATGTTTTTTCCTTGCAGTTTTCCCCCTACCTGGGTCTGATGAAGTTTTGGGAAAGAAACCAATGAGGAATGAACCATGTGAATTGTGGTGGACTGTCGTTTGAGTACTTACTTTTTATACCAAAAAGAATTCAGCATTATAATGTCCTTTAAGCAGAGAACAATTTCTGTAGCACACTTAAAATAGAAATCACCCTCTGTGTTCTTTGCCTAATAGGACTTGCAGGCCCAAGATAGAGCTCACCGAATTGGTCAGCAGAATGAAGTTCGAGTCCTGCGACTGTGCACTGTGAACAGTGTGGAAGAGAAGATACTTGCTGCTGCAAAGTATAAGCTGAATGTAGATCAAAAAGTTATTCAGGCTGGAATGTTTGATCAGAAATCTTCGAGCCATGAAAGGAGAGCCTTCCTACAGGCTATATTGGAGCATGAAGAAGAAAATGAGGTAAGGTAGTTAGAAATAATCAGTAAGAGGATGTTTCAGGAAGTACTGAGTTTTTTTTTTCATCAGTTACAAAGATTGTCATTTCCTTTGAAATAGAAATGTCATSATATTCTTACCATCCAGTCAAAGAAACAACTTCATTTTTCTCTTTTTTTTTTGGTCACAGTAATAGGTTATAATGTAATGGTTATGATGTAATGGTTATGATTAAATCTTAGTGTAGAATTAGGCATTGTAACTTAAACCCATTCCGCCCTTTCATAATTTTGGCAAAAAAATTGTATTCAAACGAAGATTTTTTCCAAAACAGATTATAAAACAGTTCCTAAATCCAGTTTATATGTTAAACTAGGATCTGATTTTCAGACATGCTGAGCAACTAGCACTACCTAATCATGAAAGACCCTGCTTACTGTACTTCTTTTGGATCCTGGGTAAGAGTTAAGATCTGCTTTAATGTGCTTTGGGCTTAGGGCAAGCCAGCAAAATAACTGTTTCTGTCTGGTGCTGTGTCCAACCTGGACTTCTGGTTACCACTTCCTCCTCAAGAAACAATTAGCTGTTTAAAAACAGCTGTTAAGTCTTTCCTTATAGCAGTGGGAAATGAGGTTATAGAATCATTGACTGTATGTCCCTGTCTTTTCATTGTGTTCTTCTCTGGAATTGTGATTGTGGAATGGTGAGCCCCTTCTTTTGCCTGTCACTGCATTTTGTTCTCTTAATGTGAACAAAATTCAGCATTTGGATGATAGACACATTTGGGAGAGAGTGTATAAATGTATCAATTATACTGAAGACACACACAAAAAAATCCTATTCTGTAATGACTTTTTCCCACCTCGAAAATATCCTGTACTGGTTAAAGATGCAGAGATTTCAAGCCTAATTTTGCCTGCGAGTATGCCTTGTATGTCTGAATATGGTGCACACTGAAAGAAAAGAAGATTCTATAGTCTGTGTTTCACAGGCATCCTTCATTATGTGGTGTAAAGTTTTAAAGACCAAGGAGTTTACTTCTTCAATAAGTAAACCTTTTGTGTAAACTCTGTGTCTTSTTGTGCATTTGTAAAAAGCTAGTACGTCATTAAGATAAAGTTTTGTAATGTTGCTTTAGTATTTTTCATAAGAAATGAAAGAAGAGTGAGTCAGTTTTATCAGTAATTGTCTTTTATTTAGGGTGTGAATGCAGAAATGGGATGATGTATATGTCCCATTTTTGATTAAGTAAAACTGTAGTTCTCAAGCAGCCAGCGCCTTCTATGTGAGTAGACAGATGAACTTGAAACCAATAAAAATTTTCAGTAAGCCTGTGGATTTGGTTTTAAAATTGACATAATTTTGTTATGTTTTCAAAACCCTAGAAAATATTTATCTGAAAATGTTTCAAAAGTCAGGACTCTAGTTCAGGCCTACTTGACATGCCTTATTTCATAGATGACTTCAGAGCAATCTGCTTCTTGTGTGTTGTTCAAATACACTTGGTCTGCCATCCTGAAGCAAGCACAGATTTAATCAAGGTTTGCTTGCCATAACCCAGCATCAGTCTTTAAAGCAAGCATTGGTATTGCAGTCCGACTCCTAACAGTCAGACTGAGGCTGAAGCTTTCAAGTAAAATTTCTTTGTGAACAGAGACTATGCAAAACTTTGCCCTAACACTGAAACTGCTGAGGGAGTAAGAGGGATTGAATTTTGCACCATCCTGCACTGGTCAGCCATTGCTTCTTCATTGCAACAGCACTGGAAACAAAGTTTGAGTATCAAATGAGAGATTGACAAGAAAAAGTAAATCTCTCAGTTAAAAGCTATTAATGTCAAAACAACTTTTACTTGCAAATATGGACTAGCACATCTAATACAGAGATTGTTTAGTGACCACCTAGTTAAATATTCCTATGCTAAGCATGGTTTAAACTTGCATATCAAAGCTTTTCACACTTGTATGTAGAGCACCATATTCTATTTGTACTTTCTTAGTAGTTTTTGTAAATTCAGCATCAAAACTCCCCTTATTTTTCTTTCTTCTTTCCTCTCCTTTTTGCTCTGTTTTTTCTTTTAGCAGTACTAGATAAAGCAAAGCGGTAATTTCTGTGTATTTAGAAAGATATATTAGAATAATAGGAATGTATGACAGGTGATTAGAAGTAACTTGTTCACRGAGGTATTTTTTGTTGGCCCTGGTGTTTATAAATTTTTCTTCTGCCAAGCCTACCTGATTGCAACAGGATTATTCAGACTAACCACAGATGATGCGGACACTGTTGTTACAGCTTCTGCTCTGGGATCCCTTATTTTTTTCAGGTCACAAGCTGCTCTGTTAGAGAGGATAGGAGGCATGTGAAACACTCATGAGGGTCACATTCTTCACTGATCAGAAAAGAAGGGATCTGTACTGTTTTTTTCTCTGTGTGTRTAACTATGTAACTTCCTTTTCTTGAATGTTGAAGGAGCACTGACTAGAAGTGAGAAGAACTAGCTCTCTTATCATCTTCCTAGTTGCTTTTTTCATGTTCAAATTTAAATTATATGTACATTAAGGTACAGAGGTGTTCATTGGGGATTGCATTAAGAACTGTATTTTTTTCTGAGGTGTAGAAATCTTGCCAGTGGGGGAAAATAAGATGTGTGGATATAAATAAAGGCCTTTTCTGTTTATTTCTGGAAAAAAAGAAAGCTACAGAATGTTACTGGGTTTGGGTGCTATATGCAGCATTCTATACTCCCATTTCACTGAGTACAAAACATGAGTTTTCATGAAAAATTCTAGGTCTGCAGCACACTGTAACAGAGGTTCAGTAAAGCCCTATGTAGGAACTGTAGTTTTACTGTTTCGATTGACGTGTTGTCAGATTTGAAATGCCATGTGCTTTCAAAATAATTCAGGGAGGGAAACTGAATATTGTGGACTCTGATTGTGTTAAAATGGGTATCATAGCTGTTCAGCTTTAACATTTTTAGTCGAATTCTATGGTTCTAAATTGTTTTTCCAAGGACTGTTTCTGTTTTTATGAAATAATTCATTTTCTCTGAAGTCAGAGCTTCACATCTCAATTTGTAAGCAGATAATGGTCAAGAGAAAGAGGAATTCAGCAGGGTTTTTTCCCAGTATAATGACATGTTTCATTTTTTTTCATTTAACCAGGACTTTTTCATTCTCCTTGCTTTGACAGCAAAGACCTCATAATGCAGAATGGTATTTCTGAGGGAGTACTGTAGAACAGCAGAACGGAAATGCATATATTTTAACTGAAGCACTAACTGTGCTTCTGACCCAGGAAAACCACAACCGAAAATTTCCTGGTTGCATATTTGCTCATTTCCTCATTCTCAATTTATGACGGTAGTAATAAGTACCAAACTCCTAATTATGTCTATTTTGCATTACTTCTGAACACTTTAAAAGTTTTAGTTTCATTTTGTGTGTTTCACATGTGTCGTGACAGAAGGAGGGTCAGTGCAACACAGACCTGATGGAGGCTGTTACTTCAAGTTGCATGTAGCTTCTTTCTGATATCTTTATCCATCTGTGTAACCAGGAGGAAGATGAAGTTCCTGATGATGAGACTCTGAATCAGATGATTGCTCGACGTGAGGAGGAATTTGATCTCTTTATGGTAAGGTTGATACGATCATAAGTAGAATATCTTATCTAGTGTTTTTAACACAGGCCTTAACCTTTTGTCATTCAAATTTTGGAAAACTTTGTTGGAGGAATAGGCTTTATTTACTTGCATTGTTTATCTGAGGAAAGAAAGGTAGTCTACTTAAATGCAGAGTTCCTCACATGACAGAAAGACTTCAGAGATCCTTGCAGACAGTATAGTGGAACAGTGCCAATCTGGAGGAAAGAGTCTGGCACGACCTGAGAAATTTACAGTGCAAAACTGATAGTCACAGTTTGGCTTGCTAATTCTACAACATACTTCTATTTTTCAACATTTCTTCTGACTTTTGGGCTATGATGTTGGCAAGGACAACTACAGGAACTTAACAAGATAGTAAATTAGTAGGCTGACAGTGCTGTTTTCTTTGTGAGTTAACTGGGGTTTGCTGATGGTTTTGTCAAGGGCCCAGTTAGCTGCATCTCTGCTGCTACAACTGTTGAACAGTTACTGAAATAGAGCTAGTGACAGTGGTTCAAATGCGAGCAATGCATTTTTATTAGTACTTCCCTTTTTGTTAGTGCTGCTACAACACTGATGGAATAATTACTAAAATGTCAGTGTCGGCATGGCTTCAGTGTCAGCATGGCTCCAGTGTCGGCATGGCTCTTACCTTTTAGTGTGTGTACAATGTGAGGATTGCTGGAGGACCTTTGAGAGTCACTGACACAGTAACAGGAGAATACTGAGGTACTGAAGGTAAAGCACCATCCCCTCTAATTCTACAGAAGGCGGCTTTGTTCTGCAAGGTGGAACAAGACAGACACTTGTATGTGCATGAATGAAAGTGTATCAGGTAGTATCCACAGAAACAACCATTGATAGGACCACAGGTTGTTAATCCCTCACCATCTTCTGCTCAAGGATTCATCTGTAAAACTTCACTGTTACACAAGTGTGCAGGGGCCCTTTTTACATAAGTGACAGTTGTTCAGGTGCACAGTTGGCAAAGGCCATATTCCCTGACATGGCCATGCCTTTTGTCATTGCTGACTTGCCAGTATAGTCCTTTTGTGCTGAGTTTCATTTAATGTTATCTCAGAAGAACTGAAATCCCTAAAGCTAGGCTGCACAGAAAATGAGTGCTTACAGACACCTCTTTTTAAACTTTCCTTCAGTGATTCGGGTGTAAGGAGATTTACATGACAGAAACCAAGAGGTAGCCATTTGATCCAAAACTCAAAAGGAATAATTTCAGCCAAATTATTGGCTGAAAGTGCCGTGAGTTCTGTGAAGGTAGATATGCTGCTGGAAAAAGCTTCTCAGTCCTTCTCCTTCAGACCCAGAAGGGGAGAACTAATCCATGGATTAAAAGTAGCTGATGAATTTATGTTTGTTTGCAGGAAATTTCTACAACTTCATCTTTTTGGGAAGTTTGAATGCTATAAACAGACCTTCAGTAAAACAGTTGAGGGGCCTAGAGTGAAGACAGTTTTAGCACTGTGTGGGCTGAATTTATGTTTTTCATATTAATTTACATGAAAGTTTTTAAGGGAGAGTAAAGAGTTGGTAGTAGGTAATAAAAATTTGAAGATGCAAAGCTAACATGCTTTGAAAGTCAGGAGTTTGAAAATACTTAAGATAGAAACAGTGAAGTTAAATATTAATGGCTAAGAAATAATTTTAATTGTTAATAAAGAATTTGTGTTTCATTTTAGTRAACTATTTAATTATAAAAGAAAAGTCTGAAAAACAAGTTTGGCAGTCAGGGTTGTTTGTCTTCTTTTTATCAATATTTTAGGTCTTGCATAGTCAGATAAAGAGCACAAAGATAGGTTTGTATTCTCCTTACCTCAGTGATACCTGTGCCGCCTCATTCCCTCTATTAAGATTGTGCAGATGTAATTGGAATTCAGCAAACTGCAATATCCAAGAAAAATGTGTTTTGGTTTGCTCATTTAACTAGGCTTAGAGGTGTAAAAGCATGTATTTTGCTTATTTAAAGTAAGCAGTTGCGAAACAATAGGCAAGAGAGCAGATCGGTTCCTTGAGAAGCTGTTTTGTGGTCACTTTTCAGGTTAGAAGTGTTCTTTAGCGTAGATCCTGAGATGTAGCTGTAGAGCTAAATACACTGTTCAGAAAGAGGATGTGTACAAGTGGACTTTGTTCCCCTGACTTTTAGAGGCTATAACAATAGGTAAAAACTCTAGATAGCCTCAAACCTCACACTGTCCTACTTKTGCCTTCATTGCAAATGATGGCACTTCATCACATAGTAAAAAAGTTTAGAAAATATTCAGAGAGAGGTCAGTGTTTCAATGTGATCTGTACAACTCTTGTCATTTCATAATAGTGTGCTTCAACAAGTGTTACTGGAAAAATTTTTAAGTTAYTTTTAATGTTATATTTACTTAAATAAAGATTCCTGATAGGCCTTTCAAGTGGAAGAGTGGCCTTTCAAGGAAGGCCGCTCACCAAAATGGGTGCCAGTATTCTAGTTGCGCTGATACAGTTTATCTCCTTGGATCCAAAATGGCAATGTAACAGCAACTGAGTGTATAAATTACTGGTTTTATACTGAGTGGGTCGGGTGTTTTTTTTAAGGACTATTTTAGTTATAATTTGGAAAGTTTAAGATAACCATTCACAGTTCACAGGCCAGCAGTGCTCTGTGTTTTTTCTAAACTGGAAGTTTTAGGCCCTGAGTGTGCCAACACAAGTTCTTCACTTATGTGTAAGCATCGGTAGCATAGGACTTTCTTATTTCCAGCATTTAGGCCTCATTGAGGACAGTGTAAATACAATTACTTTATTAGTTAGAATAAAATAAGGTAGATCTGGTTTGGAAATACATGTTTTGGTGTAAGACATGGGAGGATAGGACCAGAGGTTTCCCAGAGATGAAAGTGGTTTGAGTAGTATCCTAAGAAAAAACAAATGGCTGTTTGTATCTCTTACATCTCAGATTAACTGAGCGTGTCCTTAATTTTCCTTCCCAAGTGCTTTTATTTCAGAAAACAGCTATTAAAATATACTACCTTAGTGTTCAGTCTTTGTCTTAGAGATAGAAACRCGGTCATCAGGGAAAAAAACGGAAGTTTCAGCATTCACTTCATATACTTAATGTCATTGTAATATGATGTCCCTGACTTCACTGAAGTTCTCTGCTAAATAATAGAGAAATCTATCCCATTTGGGCCTTCTCTCAGTGCAGCTTGCTGGTTGCCAAGTTTGCAATAAACCAAGCCACATGTCTGGCTTGAATGAGACATTTTTTGAAATGAACCCAGATTGAATGAGATGTTCTTTAAAAGGTGAAATATGGAAGTCTGCTATAAAAAACTAAAGGCTATACAGCCCATTCATCATTGTCTGAGGTAATGAAAGATGGGGAAAACCCACATGTATTTATAGTTGCTTCTTGAATGTAGTTGGACCTGCAGACTGAAGACACACATCTTACGTTTGCTTTTCACTGAGTTTAGAAATCAGATAGGGCACTAGACAAGATGATGAAGACCACTTGTAAGGCACTGTGTCTGGGGTAGTATTTTGGGAATGCTTGTATTTGAGAAGTGCCAAGGTGAGAGAAGATTTAGCATACTCAACAGTGCCAGCATTAAGCCTAAATACTTACTGGCCAAAGCAGTAGCCTGTTCTGATGCTACAGCCGATTCTGGTGCCAGTCTGTTTATATTAGTTTTTAAAATGAAAATTAAATGCTTGGTGGCCACCTGTTTGTTTTCTCTGCTTAGCAACTGATTACTGAGTGTTTAAGTACTGTATGACTCTTCAAAAGGCCTAGTTGAAAAGCCTATCTGATTTGGGCTACTTTAAAAAATGCAAATGAGATTCACAGGACCATAGGAGCCTAGGTCAGTGTACAGTCAATACAGAGAGGTGGATGCTTTGCCAGGAGGTTTATAAAGCACCTCACTGATGAGTCTACAGTAGGTCATGGGAATGTATCCTGAGTATCCATATCTGTTTTCTGAGGTAATTGCTCACCACACTTGAAATTAATTTATGTGATTATTTCAATTTCAGCTTAAAGTCTTAACATTACCTTCTCATATTCTTAACACTTTACCTAATCTTACCTGATATTTTTGTATGTGTTTTTGATTTTTGCCTAGTACAGCAGTAAGATCAGGAAAAATTCAGTGGTTTAAGCACGTTGGCTTTCTGGCACTGTGTAGGCAAGCTTTTCTCTGAATTTCTTAAGTCTCTCTATTCCTTTTTTCTAATACCAGCTTTTAAATTTTCTTCTTCTGATACTCAGGCTCACAAAACTAATGTGTTTTCAGTTATTCTTTTTAGTTACATAATAATAACACCTTACGGGGATGTTCTCAAGGAATGATTAGTATTTGCAGATCACATTTATGAATACAAAGAAACCATAAAACCTATGCAAAAAAGGAAGAGAGTTGTTTAACACAATACAGCAGTGTTCTTGTGACCTGCTTTGTATCACTTAGCTGCTGTGTTGTCTCAGTTACTTCAGTAAAAGCTAGTTACAGAGTAGTGAACTTGACTGAAAATCAACTATCAAGTGTAGCTGCTTCTTTTTACAGTTGCATTTTAGAAGTATTTAGAAGTATTGTGGAAGGGAATACCTGTGAAGGACTTGGTTTAAAGTTTCAAGTATCATTAGATAGCCAGGAATTTCCATGGTTCACTTAATATKTGCCCTTAAAACTGTTTATCCTTTCCCAACTGCCATTGCAGCGTATGGACATGGACCGTCGCAGGGAGGATGCCAGAAACCCCAAGCGTAAGCCCCGCTTGATGGAGGAGGATGAATTACCATCTTGGATTATTAAGGATGATGCTGAAGTTGAAAGGCTTACGTGTGAGGAAGAAGAAGAGAAAATATTCGGAAGAGGATCCCGTCAACGCAGGGATGTGGACTACAGTGATGCTCTCACAGAGAAGCAATGGCTACGGGTAGGTTGTCCCTTTTGTTGTTGTTTTTGGTTTTGTGGGTTTTTTTACAGTTGAAATTTATCCATTTGTGGTGGTTTTTTTTTCTTTTTGAAGACTGCACAGTTGCACCAGGGAGACCACGATGTGGTGGTTAAGGCCTAAATATCGTTATTGTCCAGCTTTTGCTGCTGTGTTGAAAACATAAGTAAGTTTTAAGCTGCATTGCTGAAACTTAAATCAGTGTTACTAAATGCTGAATCAGGACTATGATAGCTTTCTATTGCAACTATTCTATTGCCATGGATCTTGACATATTTTTTACGTCTTTAGACACTTTCATAAGTGTTGCCTTTAAGATCTATGAAGAATTCTTTTACAGTGGAGAAGACCAGTGATCAGTGTATATTACAGCTTTCTGTGCTGCAGAAGCTTAATTTTATTATTTTTTAAATACCTGAATTTAACCCTTCTAAGAATTTGGAAACTTTCACGTAAGTCTTCTTTCTCTCATGCTGTTTCATTTCCAAGTCCTGAGCATTTCTTGGCTCCACTGAGATCAAACCCCTTGATAAATGAGATAAGAATTTAAGACCTGAAAGTGAAGATTCTAAAGTTAACTCACACCAAATCTGTGATTTTGTTGTACTTGAGGATTCTTGCCATTCTTCCACAAAATACACATCTAGTGAATTCTAATGCATGTGCCTTTCAGAATGGTAGTAACAGGGGTGGTAAGGAGGTGAGGATTGATTGGTGGAAAGTCTTTTAAAAACCAGGAAATTTGATAATGTTATGATTTCCAAAACATATAGATAAAGTATTRTATGTGCAAAACTGGTCTAAATGGTTTGACAGAGTAAGTGTTGTCATAGAATAATTACAGACTTAATGCCAACATGAATATACAGTGTAGTTTTTGTGTAGAATTTCCTAAAGATAGGTAGAAATCTTACCTACTTCAGTTACAAATGTCATGTTTGTGAGAGTGCATTGTGCAATACTATGCTAAGAGCTAATCCAGATTCTGGAGCTGGATGTAAAGCTTAGGGGAGCAAAAGTTTGAATTATACATCAGCTGTAAATCTAAGCAAGTTTATGAAACTACAGGAGTTTGATACTTTACATTTTCAAGTAGTCAGTGGAGAAGAAAGACCTAGAAACATAAACTCCTGTCTGGATTCTCRAACATTTACCCTTTCCTACAGTGGAAGTGCTTGCAGTATAGTGTGCATCTACTCAAGGTCATTTTAAGCTAATTATTTTCAATGATGGAATACTCGGGCTCTGGCAACACAGAAGTTAGCTTTGGCTTGCATGTTTTGTGTCTTGAGTTGGCTCTGATATTTGTGTTAAGTGCTTTACTGTCAAAAATGGCAACCCTAAAAAAATCTAATCCATGTTCCTACTCAGGGTGGAATCAGCCAGTCCTGTGTCATTTATAATAGATGTTCATCTGATTTGTTCTTCAAGGCCTTCCCTAGCAGTGAATTTAGAAGTCCACAGGGAAATGTATTTAACTGTTCAGCTTTCCCTTATATTTTATCTCAATTTTCATGTTGGATTTTAAGCCAATTACTTCTTGTTCTAATCACTCTGGTCATGCAGAACAGGCTGCTACCTTTCTTTTTTTAACAATTCTTTATGTCATAGGAGAGTTGTTTCCCTGTTCAGTCAATTCTTAAGGTTAACAACCACTGCTTATTCAGTCTTTTCCATAGTTCCTGTTTTCTAGATCTCTTGATTGTTTTCACTGATTTCCCCTAGCTGTTCTACGTGCAACTCATGTCTTTCTGCAAGTTTGGTCAAAAGCTAGACATAAAGATTCCAGGTGCAGCCTCATTTGAATAAGGAGGTGGAGTTCTTTTGCATAACTTTTAGGATACCTACACGTCACAATCCAGTATTTCATTTTCTTAACGGTAAAGGTGTTGACCTGTGTTAAATTTTTGATCCAGYATAAGTCCTTAATCCTTTTCTGTGGATCTACTTCCTGGCCAGTTTTTCAGAATTGTGTTTTGTACAGTTGATCTGTCCTTCCTAGTAAGAGGATTTAGCATATGCCCTTGTTGAATGATATCCAAGTTCTCTTCACCAAAATTATTCTGAATTTTAACCCTGTCTTCAGGTGAACTTCTGGTCAGCTTGGTGTTCTTTGGAGATTTAGTAGACATGCTTTTTATTCTGTCTTCCTAAAGACACTAAAAACACTGAAAAGCACGGGACCATTTGATAAAGAGCCATTAAGGGCTATTCTGAAAACAATTTCTTACCAGTTCTCCATTTACTTGATAGTAGTTGTTTTCATTGTTTGCTTCTGAGACTGTTGTGTGAGGCCAGGTCAGAAACCTTGCTAGTCAAGATGGTACATATACTAACCCCTTTTTCAACATTGCTTGTTATTCTGTTGAGAAAAATTAGTCTCTCTCCTCCTCCCTATTGAGTTGCTAAGCATGTTCTCAAATTAGCTAAGTTAAAGCTGTCAGATTACTTCACAGTGCATTGCAGTCACTACTGTGACTCTATTGTATATTTTAACTTATGCTTTCAGGTGGACTTGAGAGTGTGTTGAAACAAATGCAAGTGTAGGAACTAGTAATACTTTTTAGACTATTTATTCCGAGGAATTATATTATGGTGTAACACTGCTTGTGCAGGTTCAGAATAAGAACTCCTTTCCATTAGGTGGATACTGAAATATAAGTCAAATTTTTTCATGATCTTATTTTCTTTGTGCGTGTGTGTAAACCAGAGTTCTTTGTCACACCCATTGGCCTCCCACCACCGTCACTTTTATGTCTTCTTTGAGAATTTAAGTGTTTGTCTTTTTCTGTAATGACATCTCTGGAAGATTGTAGAAAAAGCGATGATAATCTTGTACAACATCTTCAAGGGAATCTTTAATTATATAAACATATAAAATTGTGGTAGATAGTTTATATAAGCATTTGTATCTTGTGGCTTTGTCACTGTAACTTGTAAGGTAACAGTATCATGCATATTGCATGAAAACTTTGAATTAATAATCTCATGTTAACTTGGATGCAGTGAACTACTTATATCAGTAAAACTGGAAAAAATCAAAGAGCCAGTAAGTTCTGAATTAAGAATGGTAATTTAATTCATAAGACACCCTTTTACCCATGTTCTGTATCATGCCACTCTCCAAAGGTAACTATAGATACTTCTATTTTTATTGCAGTGTTACAGAATAATGAGATTTATTTACCAGCAGCAAGGGATGCCCCTCATTTTTTCTCTTGCTGTGGCTGCTGTTACACCTTTATAGCTATCTTCTTATAGGGTTTTCTGGAGTAAAACTTTGCATTTCTGACTAAAAGTTGGTTTCATAATACCAATATCCAGTCCTCAGCTGTCTCTTTTTCTTTATGTGTCTTGGGGAAGTTGACTAGATCTTTTCTGAGGAGTTTTGCCTCAGTCAGCAGCCACAACTTGGACCGTGGAGATCAGCTACCTGCTCCTTTTCAGTTAGACCCTGACCCCTCTGCTGATACACCCAACACTGAAGAGTCTAGCTAAGGTCATGGCAGATCCCTACAGCACCTGCCATACACCTCAAGGTCTGTATGCATACATGTGTACTGACCAAATATGGTCAGCYTCCCTCCTTGCTAGGAGGTCAAGTACCTGAGTTTGGAAGCAGGAGACAAAATAATTACAGAAGCCAAACTTACAGACATATGCAGTGTTTAATGAGGTTGTGCTGCTGCCCTGAACAACCTGTAATTCAATAACAGCCTCCCAGGGAAGCTGTAAGACACGAACGGGCTTCATCACTAGCTGTCGCTACAGCCTGCTGTTCTGTAACTGTTGGCATGACAACCATATTCCCTAAAAAAACAGGAAGGAGGAGTTTGCTTCCTGATCCTACGAAGCATTTATATTCTGGAAGTATTTTGTGCTCTAGCAGATTCTATCCTTGCACCACTTCTAACAGGACTGCAAAATACTTTGCTGGATCCCACGGCAGATTATTTTCTCGAGGGGTTGTCTACTAAGGACTCCATTGCTTAGGGCAGGCTTCAAGAATCAGATGATTTGTTTGAGTAGTTACAAGACTCTCAAGACAGTTGCACCTGGATTCAGCTTCTCATTCAATTTAATTGCTGGCTAGGTGGCATGAATAAAGTTTTATTCCCTAGTTGTGCAGTTCATTTGAAATAGCTTTGCATGTTGGCCAGGGAAACATTACTTGAGTCCAAAACGAGCACTGTCTCCTTTACCTCATGCAGGCATGCAAAAGCCAACTATTGTGGACTACTTGTTTTGCTGATCTAAAAATTGTAAGTGAAATTCAAGCATTTGGTCTGTAATTAGTCAATCTTACTTAAATTTAAAGAAAACCAGTGCTGGCTTTCATACATGTAGAATATCTGGTGAATACTGTTTAACATAATCATGACATAAATTTTATTTGCTTTTTTGTTTATGTTTACTAACTAAGGTACATATGTTGTATAATAAATCAAACTACCTAGCAGGAAAATGTTGGGCATGTTTTCAGCTGTTTTCTCATCAGCTGGAACTTTACATAACTTTTTGATTTTACAGTGTCTCTAATAGTCTGTTAAAAGTTAGAGCTGGCATCAGAGGTAGTGAAGTTGGGCCAGCTTATTACTACAACTTGACATAAAATCCTAAAAGTTTTTCAGTTAGGTTTGTGTTTTCTGAGAGAGCTTCACTTTCATGTATACACCTTTAGAATCAATACTATGAAGATATTTTAAGACATGGCTTTGTAAACTGTGATGGCGGAATTTGATCTTACAGTAGTCTTTGTTAGATACTGAAATAGCTGCGTGGAAAATCAGCGTTACATTCGATAATTGTTTTAGCTTCACTTTTCATCTACTGGTTGTTATTCTTGATTGTAATGGAGGTTTTTTATATAGTCTATATTGGAGGCTGAGATTCTGTGAAGGAGGAGAAAAGAAATAACTTTTTACCCAGTGCATAGTTTATCTGCATAGTTCATGTACATGATACCCCTCCACCCCTGTTTTTCTGTCTTCCTTACTCCTCTATACCATTTCTGGTTACAATTGCAAAGTTTCCTGTGTTGCTGCTAAACCTGTTGAACAGTCAGTATGTGAGTATTTGCCCAGGGCATTTGAAGAAAATTGCATTCTGATCTAAACTCTGCTCTGTAGTATTGAATTGCAGATCCAATTGAATTTGTTAAACTGTAGAGGAAAACAAGTCACATTTAAAAGACTTCATCACTGGAGGCTTAAAAAGTCCACCGTCCCAGGGTGTTGTCTGTTTTGTGACCAGCAATCATCAGGGTGCCTCCAGTACTATTTTTTAATGTGCAAGGTGAGGCTAAGTTTTATGCATGTGGAAGTTGATTCCTTGAAGGATTAGGAAGTTGGACGTGACTTTGAGGCCTCACAAAGCCAAGCCATTTTTGTGTTCTGAGTATTACTATCTATCTTTCATGCCCTTTTCAGGAAATGCGGTTCAGAATTGATTTAAGAAAAGGAAAAAAAAGGCTACTTTTAAGTTGCAGTGAAATTAAAACCAATGAGGTGGTTTAGATGAAAGGGGCTTTTCTTGGCTTTTGATACATAAGAGGGAATTTAAATGTATCTACCTGATAGCTTTGGTTCTTTATTTTGGCAAGATGGGTTTGTTAGTTTATAAAGAAAAGTGATTTACACTCTGGGTATCTTTCGCAGAATCTGGAGGCAGGATTGAGAGTATTAATTTTGGAAACTTGACAAAGTACTTTGAAATGCCTCTTCAATATTTGAGAGAGATTCYCAGTAAGGCAATTTAGTGTTCCAGAAGTAGTTTTTGTGTGAGGAAGACCTCAAGTCAGGAAATCTGAACAGCTGTTTCAGAGGAATACCTATCAGTAAAACATCTTGCCATATTTTCATAGGATTCTTTCTTTTCAGTCTGTGATTTTGTCCATATGATGTTACATGGGAAGTACCATAACAAGTATTAACATAGTTTTGACTGGAATTGTACATATATTCTCCCCTAGAAAACATTAGAATAATAGTGTTAAATAAACATGTTTCTGTATTTTTAAAAAATGTGAGTAGTTTTGTTAACGTTAGACTAAAATAAACTGTGTTTTCTTTGAAATAGCTATACTTTTCTGACATACCAAGTTTATATAGCCTGGCAACCATGAGTTAAAACTCTGGGTTTCAGGCTTT
Source organism: Phoebastria nigripes (assembly GCA_035582835.1). Taxonomy (NCBI): domain Eukaryota; kingdom Metazoa; phylum Chordata; class Aves; order Procellariiformes; family Diomedeidae; genus Phoebastria; species Phoebastria nigripes. The sequence goes on along the minus strand of JAYKAV010000222.1, from coordinate 814,317 downwards.
GTTATATTACTATTGTTTCAAGTGCAAAATTTTGCATGAAAAAATTAGGCCCTGTGGTTAAGATGCCTGAAATATTCTTCATGTGGAAGGTCAAAATCCAAATCAACTTCCAAAACTGAAACGCAAACAACTATTAAATACTTCACAAAATCCACAAAAAAAGAAAGTCTGCATTAAAAGTTTAAAACATTACTGTTGCTAGGGGCATTTGGCAACGGAAAGAGAAGCAGCAAACATTTTAATACTTGGGTCCACTGCATTGTTAAGTTCTCTGACATGCCTTAGCAGTAATGATGATAGGTCATATGCAGTAGGTGACCTTTTGTCACCTATCAAACTTTTGAATAGAGGCAATAAATTTTCCTGTGTTGATTTGCATTTACAACATGGGTAGGAAGTTACCCATACCTTTCCAAGTGTATATTGTGGCCGAAGTAATTATTCACTCTGCAAAAAGGGAAGCTTTTAATATTTTGCCTTGTCATCAGGAGCAAATTGAGAGACTGTTATTCTAAAGTGCCATCTTTTGAAGGCAGACCTGAGCAGGTGATGGGAAGCTTTACACTGGTGTTTTCCATGCAGCACGCATGACAGGCAGAAGTAATCAGTGTGGATCAGTGTATGTATGCAGAGCTCTGCTGCTTCTGTAGAAACCCACAACTTAAATGAAAGCAATTTGTCTCTTCTTGTATGTAAACAAGTATGGAAGTACTAACAGCAAATATGGAAGAACAGGAAAGTTTCAGACTGAACTTCTCAAAAATTACTCAGCCTATCCTTAGGCATGTCGTGAGTGGAAGGCCTTAGGCAGTTAGCACCCTGAGTCATCTTGAAGTACTCTGCTTGATGAGTAGAATGGTGTATTTCCTTACTCTAGCAGTGGAAATTTAACTTTAAAAAAGGAAAATCCTACAAAAGTTTTCCAGTAATCGTAACCCTGTAATTTCATCCTATACCCTGAAATTGTCGAGTTTAGAGTGTTACAAATTATGGTTTAATGGATATCCATTACATGTTCTTTTCAGTTGCATCTGACAAAGTAATAAAATATTTTTAGCTGGATTTCAAACTCAGAACCATAGGACTTTGTTGCTGCTTACAGCCTTGCTTTAGTTTTTCATAGATGCACTTATACTATACTATACGTTATTCTGTTGAGAAACTTCACTTCCTTTTAAGCCTCATTGCCTTTCCAAGACTCTTCTTTGTATTCTTCAGTTAGCCTTTGCTTAGGTAATAATTTTTGCTTGTAAGACTGTGATCTGCATTGCAATTTATCCCAGAAGACCAAAAAGGCCTTCTAGACAGATACTGTTCATGTTACATTTTTATTTTTAGGCTGTGATATGCATATTAAAGGGTCAAGCTCTACTCTAAGTCCTGCCACAGTCTGATAACTGCACCTTTAGAAGCATCCTGAAAACATGGAACTCACTGCATCACTGCTAGAAGTTACCCTTACAAAATGTTGTTTTGGTATAAAATACATAAAAGATAACATACAACTCAGCTTTCTGCAGCAAGTTGTCCGAAGTTTGACTTCGTTTCATTTCATGCTATCTTCCTCCAAATTCTACAAAGTTGTTAAAAAACTATATTTGAATTGTCTTAAAGGGCTACCTCCTACTGTTTATTCTTTAAACACAGTCTATTTCTATGAGTAAAATTTTTTCCTGTTGACATAGGAAGTGAGTAGTCTAATCTCTTGCCATATATTTTCTCATATCGTGCTCTCTTAACATTACATGCTTCCCATTCTTAATTGCCTCAGAGTACCTGCATTAATAGTGATAGATCTCTGTAACCATTTTCCCATGCTATTGGAAAAATCCTTAAGCCGTTTTCTGTGAATAAGTAGATATGAGAGATCCTATGAACATCCACTGAAAAATAATGAAATTATAATGGTTTCTGAAAGCTGTTCTTTTTCTTTCCCATTGTATTTGTTTTGTGCAAGATATTTTATCTATTTTGTTTTGAATTTATTTTCTCTGTTTTGCTCCCATTTGGTTATCTTCCACATTTTAAACTTGGAATAAAAAATGTCTGTTTGAGAAGTGTGAATATATTTGATGTAAGGGAGAAGGAGAACATATGAAAGAAGGTACTTAATGGTATGACTATTGGCAGAAGCTGAGTTTACTTTGACATGCATAGAAGTGCCAGTTTAAGCTTTGTACTGTAAGCTTCTCATGTTGCGTCATTAAGAACGGTAGTGTTTCAGGGCACACGTAAAATTTATGCTCACCTGTAAAATAGAAGCCTTTGTTAGTCTGTTAGTCTGATGATCAAAAAGAGAGAAAACACCTTTAATATTTTTCTGAGCAATTAGAAGGCATCACTGGATATCTGCTCACTTGAGAGCCAAATAATTCACTTATTCTAAGGCTAGAGATCTGGCTCAAAATGAGTGATTTCACGCTGGAAATCTGCTAATCATCCCTTTGTGTTGTAGTCCTCAGCTGTGTTGTTTCCATAGTAGAATAAAAGGCGGCTTGTTCTCTTTAGGAAACTTTCTACTAGGATATGGTATTCTGTTGTTGGGTGTGTTGCAGAACGAGAGTTGGTCCTATCTACTTAGCTATATCCAGTGCTTAGAATTATCAAATTTATTTTTATCATAGAAAAGATATCTGTCACTGCAAATGTTAGCAAGGTTCACTGGAAGCAAATGTGGTCCAGGAAAGAGCCAAGACTGCAGTTTTTTTCCAAAGGACTGATCTGGTGAGGGTATAAACCCTGTCTTTATACCAGGTATCTTTCTGATTTAATTGGTAGGGTCTCAGAAGAAAAGGGAGGCAATGCTCTTTGAATGAAGAAAGGCTAAGCCCTGGAAAGTTTTTTTTAAATAAATTAAAAAATAATCCATTAATTCCCATTCTGAAGGATTGAATGTTGAGAATTTTTTCGTAAGGAACAAAATCAAACATGAGAGATCCGTCTTTAGTTCTAAGCATTATGAGCTGCAAAGCATTAGCCACACTGCCAGTCTGCCAGGACATGTAACATTACAAAGTAAAGATTTCCTAACTTTTTCCACAACAGAAGAATATAATGTCCATAAAAAAAGGTAAATGTCCATAAAACCAGCCCTATTATTCAAGGAAAAAAAGATAAATTAAGATTGTATGGTACTAAGAAACCAAAGACCTTTGGCAACTGCAATAGGATTTTGTGAAAGACAAAGGTAAACAGCAACAGGAAATACTTGTCTCAAGACTGGGAAGAGAAGCCATCCTACATAACCGTGTATTAGTGGTCAGATATAGATGTGTTTCTGATTGTTTTTTGTATTCATGATCTCCATTGTGAAATAATCAATGTCTTATCTGACTGGGAGACCATAAATCCTTGGAATGTTTTAGAATTCCTGTTTTTCCTTGATTTGGGATCTGGTCTTTATTGTTGATTATCTTCATGACTTCATTGCAGCTTGTTTCCTCCTGCTCTGCACACACAGACACATTTGTCTGTGAGCCTGAATGGAATGTAGTTGTTACCAGAAATACTACTAAATTGTCTTAAACTTTATTCAGAAGTTCTAAACTAATTATTTTTTTCTTCCATTTTTAATGATTTGCTAAAACAGTTGATTAATCTCAGAAGGACAATAGAATGATATATCCCTCCRGTAAAAGATTTATTTTAGACCAAAGAAGGAAGATCTGGAAGCGAAACCCACAGTACAAACTAAGCCATAACAACCTCGATGTTACTTTCCTTCTAAACTGTGAGATGCCAAGGAAAATAGAGTATCTCCTGTTGTAGGACACAAAAGTGTTATGCTGTTGACTAAATTCCATGCTTGTTATTTTAAAGGAATTTAGGAAAAAGTGTGAAAAGCAATGTCCCCCCACCTTGCCCTGGCACCCCTCAGAAAAGGTAATTTTCTCATGCAATTAATTTTCCTTGCCCCCTCTCCTAAGGAAGATAATGTACTTGGTCAAGGAAAAAAGCATAACTGGAGTGCCGATTGTCTCACAATACCTTTGTCAGTATACTGTCCTCTACACTGCTGAAATAGGCTTTTCTGAGTCAGAATTCTGGGTAAGTCAGGGAGAAAATCCTGATAAAAAAGGAAGAAAACATTCCCCTTCCACTCTTCCTCACTGAAAAAACCAGTCACTAAATGCTCGAGAATCCTGTCTATGCCACAAACATATGCATCTTCATCGTACTGAACAAGACAAAGGGGAAAAAATGAGGCATCTCTGTCATGTTAGATTTTACTTAAAGATCGATTGCTTGTGAATCTGAAGCCAGGAAACATGCATCTTCCATCAGCTGTTTTTCTGTGCTGGTGAAAATTGCATGTAATAGATCACTCACAAATGGAAAGACTGCAGCAGGTACCAAGGAAGACTAGTTGGCAGTCAGAGCCCTTTCCTAAACAGGATCTTTCTGTGATTAGTGTGAAATCAAATGCTTCCTACTTGCGTTCCTGTCAGAGGTTTTCTTGGATTTCCTGCTCATCCATTTTACTTCAGCAACCCTTTGGCACCTGCAGTCATCAAAAAACCCCAGATTTTTGCTGTCCTTATCAAGCTTGTTGAGAGGTTCTTATAATTCTTCATCTTTGGTTTTTGATCTGATTCACTTTTGCAAGGGAGATTTGAAGAAATCAGGACCTTCTGTACAGAAGAAAAAGTGTAGCAACTCATGACTTAATAGTGTTAGTTATAAATCTTGTAGACAAAAGCAAATGTACAAAAGTAAATGGCCATTTTTATGCATCTCAATTATATCAACTGAATATTATCTTCATGTATGCATATTAAATAATTGATCATTTTCTCCAGACAATTTAAAAAGCAAGTATGTATAGAAAAATTTGTATCATATTAACTTTAAAAAAACACATGCCATGGCTTAATCATAGTTATTTCCTATTTTGTTGTAATTTAGTTATTTGAAGTTACAATTGCAAGCTAAAATTAATTCAGCTAAATCAGTCTTGAAAGATAGCTTTGATCACATTAAGTGTATTCCTTTACAATTGTGAGTCTGTAAAGATTATTCTTTTTTTCCCCATAAATTTGCCTGCAGTATTTTCATAAGTTATAGTCTTTCAATGTCTTTCTTAAGTTAGTTACATCGCATTCAGTTTGTAAATTTTACTTCTAATTATACTTCCAAAGATACCTGCAACTGTTTGCAATGCTGATGTGTTAACAGCATTTACTCTTTGAGTCATCAATAAGCTGTAAGGTTCTGAGCAATCTGAAGGCAATCTGAAATACGCAGGATAACATCTAGTTCAGAATTGCTATTATAACATCCCTTTCAGAATATGTTTGTTTATCATCTGGCAACTTTCATGCGCAATATTTTACAAGTCCATTATATATTGTCCTCCGGTCTTGAATGATAGAGTTTTTTCACTGTGTTTAGAAACAGGCTGTTACTCCAAGTGACAAGAGTTGTTCAGCAGGTGATCTAGCTTTCTAAAAGGAAGGGGAGGAGATTTGGGGAACAAACAAACAAACAAACAAAAAAACCCCACCACAACAAAACAGTTCAGTGATAAAGAGTAAGAGGTTGATATCAAGAATTTCTGGTATAGAATTTGTTTGGATTTTTTTTACCCGTCTTTCTGCTGCTCCTAGGTCAGGTTGGCTTGGTCAAGAGGTTGTTCAAATTAAATCTTCTTAACAAGACATGAAGTACAACTTCATATGTCAAATGGGAGGGGTAAATCACACTTACTTTTGAAAACTGCAGAAGACAATTAGAGATAGTTCTGTAGATCTTTTAGAAGTGTGGCTGAGTAGCTGTAGACCACAGAATAGTGATGATTTTCAGTAGCTCCACATTCAGTGTCTTAATACAATGAGTGTGTATTTTCTCAATGCTCTGATTCGTTAAGCAAAGCATCTTTATAGTCAGCATGATACAGTTGTTCCTTTGTATCACTCAGTTCCTTCTCCCTAATGGAGCACTTTCCTTGTGCTCCCTGAGCAGGCTGTGGGTCCTGGTATCATTGGTAATTACTGTGCTCTTCAGTCTCTCTATCCCCAAAGTTTATGAAAAGCTCATAGGTGCAAAATCAGTTTGAGTGGTTCCATTTTAAATCATTGTTTGCCTTTTGGGGGAGGGAGGAATGAGACTAATTATTGATTTATTTTTTTTTTTTAACCAGATTTCACTTTTGAACAGAAGAAAATTTATGTCCTTGCCAATGTAGTTTGCCATAACTTGGAGCAAGTTTATTGGTGCTGGCTCTGCGTGATGCTGTACTTAGTAATTGTCACATTAAAGATTAAGCTTAAGCATTAAGATATTTTACATTAAGATTAAATGTTAGGATATTTTATCTGAAATATTTTTCTCAGATCAGAAAGAAAACACCAAAGATAAAAGCTTTGATCCTATAAGTATTTTAAATAGATACCCTTTTTTTTTTTTTTTTTTTTTTTTAATTGTTATGCTCCGTTGCTTTGGTTGAGACCATTTCTCTTTAAAGGTAAGTATGTTCTTGCATGGTTCTGTCAGGTCTTCTCTTTAAAGGTAAGTATGTTCTTGCATGGTTCTGTCAGGTCTTTTTGGCATCAGTCTTTAAATCAAAATGCAAGGAAAAACTATCTATAATTTGCATTATTGTTTTCCTTAATGTCTAATTAAAAATAGGCACCTGGAGTTTCTGTGGAAATAATTAAGCAACTATTAATAGTTTTCAAATGCAAAACAGAAAACAATTTATCTTTTCCCACTTCTCAAAAAGAAGCAAGTTTCAGTGATGTGAAGATGCAGACACTGACTGATAAACATATGGCTGAAGGACTCAGTTTCCTTACTTTGTGGAAGTTCAGCGTATCTGAGAAGACCATTTGTTACAAGTTTATGTGTTTTTGCAATAATTGCATTTTGTTTGTGTTTTTTTAAAAAAAACACCACTTTCTTTTCTAAAGTTTAAGTGCTGGATGGAGACTTTTTGGAATATTCCTTATGTGGAGGAGACTGAGTCAGCAGTGAAAGCAAGGAAAAACTGGATGTATTCAGTAATTCTTTGCCTTTGACAGATTTTAATCTATATTCTGTTTTAGTTTAGTCCCAGCAAAACTGGTCTGATAAATCTGTTGTGCAATACTATCCGGCAAGGAGAGGAAATCCAGTTAAAATAACTCTTCATCAATCCTTATAATTATCTTCAAGTATTTAGTCATTGCACTGTTGATAGAGTATCTTATGCCCTTTCATCTAATTGTCAAGTATTATGGCGTTCTTCTTCTTCACAGTCTTTATCTGTAGTATACTGACCTCTATGCTGTAGCGTAGCAAGAGATAATTGGTTACAATGTAAGGGAACTTGCTCTGGAGAGCCAAGAAATAGTCCAATGTGTAGAAATTAGAAACAGTCCCAGACATCAGGAATGTCACTGTTGAGAAACTAAGCAGGAGAACTGGATTTTGAAGAGATCTTTTGGAGAAGATGAACTTCAGGTTGGAAAGTTGAAGTCTTCATCAGTTGTCAGATAAAATCTGAGAACAAAAATGTAAAATAAAGAGGGGTAGGATTTCAAATAGAGCAAGACGGGGGAAAAAAAAGAAGTGGAATTTCTCTTGCAATATCAGTATAGGACTGGAACGATTATGCTGAAGAGAGAAATTGGTAGGGGCAGGTAGATGACATTTTAGTGCTTTCGATGTTTGTTATTAGCCTTCTGTAGGGTTCTTTTACTTCTTTCTTCTCTTCCAAATTGGTAAATGGGAACTTCATTTTGCAACGCAGTCATCTGTTGTTCATTACTGCATTACTGACATGTTTGTTGGTTTTAAGTGCTTAACAGTCCTTAAGCTTAGTGCCTCTTGGCCAGTAGTCAGTACAATGCCCAGGTAAGTTGTTTGTTGTTCCGGGAAAAGCTCATTCTTTTGGAAACTTTGCATGATTGGGTTAGTATTTATGTTCAGGGAGTTGGGAAGCTGACTTTTTTTCCTGTTCACCTATGTTTTATATGCTTTCTATGGAAACATGGAGTTTAGTTAGCACGGTAGCAAATCTGTTCACATGGTAATGTAAGTCACAAGAGCTCTCTTCTAACTTTGCAGGTTGGAGAGACACAGGGCATCGATGTCTGAAGGGAAGGGGGCAAGCTATCTTAATGTTCATTTCATTAAGATAAAATCAGAGAGGGGCACAGGAAGAGATCTCTGTGCCCATTTCCCATTTCATCTGAATATATTTTCAGCATTATCCAGTAGATTTATTACATGGCTTCCTATCACTTTTGTTTTGTATGTACAGTTTCTTTAACTGTAAGTAGTAGCAATAGCTTTCACTATGCCTTAACTTTCTCATAACAATACTATAGTTATCTCCAATCAAAGGAAAAATAGTGATGTCTTACAATGTTGTGTCATCTAAGTATTAGAGACAGCCCTTAAACACCAAAACTGATTTTATGCTGAGCACCTCCATTGATTCATTGTGTGACCACACTTGAGTTACCCGATTCCTGTAAAATGAATTTAAAACTAATATAAGACTAATACGATTGTTGACTTGCAGAAGGCAGTCATGAAACACAACTCAGAGCTGTAGCTCTTAGTGCTTATTTGGGTCCATAATTCTCAATTGAAAAGGTGTTCAGTCGTGGTGCTGTGTCATGCTCTCAAGAAGAAGTTAAGAATACATCCATAATGTCCTGCTCTTCAAATGGAGGAATGAAAGAGTTTCCATTTGCTCTTTACTTTGTTTCTGTGGTGCTCGTGTAGCTGTATCTATGTTCACTAAGAATACTTCCATCTCAAACCAGTTATTTTCCTTTATGAAGATGAAAATATAATTGCAAGCAGCAATACAAAGGCCAGCTGTCTCAGAAGTAACTTCTACTTGCCCTCTGAAAAATCCACTTTTGGGTTTTGGCAGGAGGGGGCACTTCTTTTTGGAGGAAGGCAGTTTGGTTTCTTTAATCCATGGTCAGTATGCTCTTTCTTAAAATTCTGGTGCCCTGAGAAGCCTGCGTGCTCTTAGCTCTTTAGAAAGGAAATTGTTTTATGTACATGGACCAGGATGCAGCAATGAGATTCAGAAAAGCAGGAAGATTTTGTCAATACTGGACTTAACATTGGGTCCTCACACTTCCACTGGTGTCTCTGCCTTTCATGAGGTGCCCAATCCTTTGCAAAATTTGACATTAAATTTTCACAGCTTTCTTTCAAAAAATGAAGTTTCCAAACTTTATTCTACTCTTTTGTCCCATTTCCTTAAGGGAAGGAAAGTGTTAAATTTTTATTTGTGTACTATTTTCCTTGACTCCCTTGCTGTTCACCTCACTAATCCAGAGGCATTTGAGCATGGGAGATGTCTGTGCTATCTTGCACTCTCACACAGCCCATCATCTGTCAGGAACTGGAGATTTGTGTCTGGGATTTGTATCGTTACCATACTGGTAAAGGTTTGAAAGGGCATTCTCTTCGGTGTGGCACTTCAGCCCTAGAATAGTAAGATTTTCTAACAAAGAGCTCAGTCAGATGAATTAGTTTAATGAATATTTTGTTGCTCATACACACATGCATGGATCATATCTGTAGACATATGCACAGAGCATTAATATCTCTGCTGATAATTGATTTACGTGATACRGTTTTAAGCCATCTTTTGAGGCAGCATAAATCACATAGGTTTAGTTTTAAATATTACTGTTTATATACAAAATATAAATTTGCTACTTGAGAACTAATGTTAGGAGTCACATTAACAACATTTTTGGACTGCTGGTATTGTCACACTGATTTTCAAGTGGTGTCACTAAAGTCTTAAATTAAGGAAAACTGTCCGAGTTTACATTCATGCGTATAAATTTTGAAAGCTGAGTATAGTAATCGATTGATATATTATTAGCTAAGTAGGCAGTTTAATATTCGTTTGCAGATCTGTAGTATGCTAAGAATTAATTTGCTATCTGCTAGTCACTAATTTTAAGAGTGCAAGAATATATGTTAGTTTACTTGTTTTTTTTTTTTTCATTTTTTTTGTCTTTACTACATTGCTATATGTCATATTAAAAAAATCTTTTTACTTTTATCTTTTCTCTTTGTCTTGATATTTTTTTCCCAAAATACTACCTACTCCAAGCAAGAATTTTATGCAGAACTCTAAAATGAGATGTTAGTAAACTCTCTGATAACAGCACCACTGTTATTTTTTTGGTAGTAGAAAATTTGTCAAGCAAACAAAAATATAAATATATTTTAGTTAAGTGAATACCAGTTTTCTGAAGGACAACAAAATGTTACCAAAGTTAACAAAATGATAACTTGGTTTGGTTTGKTTTTTTAATTTCTTGTAAATCAGAATAGATTTTTTTATCAGTTTCAATAACCAAAACCTGATCTGTTCACTGTGGAGCAAGAGAAATACATTTTCTGTAACAAATGCATCTTTAAAATGCATGCAACCTGTTTCAGTTTTAAAATCATACATGAAATTGTCTAATTGTGCTATTATAATTAAAATGCTAACAAGAACCAGTAACTGCCCAGCTAAAAATCTAATTTGGATGCCTAGAATAATAAGGGGAGAAATATGATAAGTAGTTGTCAATATTAAAGCAGGCTGAAGGAGGAAGGCTTCGGGCCTTGTAGTAGGTAGAATGAAACAGCAGATTTGAGTATCCACAATCCTTTCAGTATTAAATTTTCAGTAAAATAAAATTACTTGTATATGAAAACATAGCCTTTCCCCAGCTCTCTTTTTTTTCCTGATCAGCTGATGAAGAGACTAGCAGCTCGCTGCTTTGCTGGCTTGTTAATTTTATCCCCACTAACTGTGATTTCCGATAGCCGGCCTGCTGATAGTGGTAAGGTAAATATCCTTTTTCATTGCCGTCTTGAAGATTCAGTAGAACTACATCACAGGCATGTGTAGGTGTGTAACACATCAAAAGTCGGTGTTCTCCGTATTTCAATGTACAACTGAGTGCTTAAGGAGAGCAATGACATTAACTGTTGACAGCCTTGCATGCTGTATTTGTTATTAGCTTTTCTAGCTTCCAAGATATGCAGAGAAATTTCCTTTTCTTAATCTTCGTTAGCTGCAGTTGTTTATAGTGGATGTCCTGCTTTAGCCAAATGAATATTAATGAATTTGTGTGCAGATTTTTTTTTTTTTTTCCTTCTTTTTTCTTCCTAACTCATCAGATCTCAAGCCTCCTTCATAGTGGTTATCTGAACGCTGTGGAAGCATGATGTAAATTGTCTTTTGATTATTAAGGCCTAGTTTCAGGCTGTCCCTCAGGATTCTGCGTTCGTGTTTGTTCTGTGGATTTGCACATCGGAGGATGCAGAGGAAACAGATTTCAAAATCCCACTGGTGTTTTTAACATGCCAGGTTGTTTTGTGTTGTGCATCAGGTTTTGTTCACAAAACGTTTTTCAAGAGACATCGTACACAATTGAGAAAAATTATGTCTGAGCTGTAATCACTCTTTTATATTGATTGTTATGCTCACATGATCATAAATATTAGCCATGTTTGGTGCTGTGGAGAAATGAAGGTAATTGCCTTATGATTAGAGCTCTTTCAGCTACGAGAAAGGATTGATTAGCATTTGCATGTACTCAAGGCAATATTGAGAGGCAAAAGGGACAAATATCAACATCAGTTATATTCTGAGAAAGCATTAATCAGAAAGGCTAGTTTTAAGATTTTTTTCGTATTTTTTTAATTTTTAATTTCAGTTCTCTTATGACCCAGTATTTTTATTTCTTTTCTTTTGTTGGCTTTCCCAAATCAAGAAAAGTTCAGCTTCTTGCTTTATCACATGGATCTGATAGTCAGTGTGTGAACAGGTTCCCTTTATTCCTAGTTTGGTTTTTTGTAGCGATTTTTTTATCCCTCTGCATAGTTCTGCTGGTTCTGGTTAAAAGCATACATCCAGGTAATTGAAACTAGTGTTCATTGTTTGTGACTGTGTGTGGGGTTTGGTTTTGGGTTTTTTTGTTGGGTTGTTTTTTTTTTTTCTTTTGCATCCCATGTTAAGAGTGCTTTTTACAGTACAACACTGCACTGTCAGTGCTTCTGCCTATCTGTTGGTTACTATTCTAGAAGAAAATGATACATTTTAGAGATGGTTTTAACGCTTAGGCAATTTGGAAGTTGCTTAAACTATTTGGAAGAGAAATTGAGTCGTTACTGCATAAAGTATCTGTGTGTTGTTTGTGTGCACAAAGAACTGCGTGTGATCTGGCTTTGGGAGCCAAGCGCAGTTTAGACTGTCCTGTTTGAAAACATGCGATATCAAAGTCTGTTTTGCATGGAGCTATATAAGCCAGAACTGCCACTGACGTGGACAAATGAATGTTTGTTGTACACTTACTGACACAGTACCACAGGCCATTATTGTGTGTGAAACTGAGTTGGTGTGGAATTCAAGGTTCACATAAGCACGCATCTATTTAGATGATAGTAGGATTCTTAGAACAAATTAATGTTTAGTGTCTCTTTGATTGCCAGTAACTCAACTTCTTGTTGTACTCTTGTTTATAAATAAGCTCAAAATTTCGAGTTGAATTATCTGTATACTGTGGGGTTGCATTTTTTTTTTTAAATACAGTTTGTTACTTCCCTTTGCAGTATCTCGTTTGTTTAAAAATCATGCTTTTTGAATCCATGGTTGTCAGGCAATTGAAGACGGCAATTTGGAAGAAATGGAAGAGGAAGTCCGGCTTAAAAAAAGGAAGAGACGAAGAAATGTGGATAAAGATTCTGGGAAGGAGGATGGAGAGAAAGCAAAGAAAAGAAGAGGCAGACCTCCTGCAGAGAAGTTGTCACCCAACCCACCCAAACTGACAAAACAAATGAATGCTATCATTGATACTGTGATAAACTACAAGGATAGGTGAGCTTGGAGACGGTCTCTCTCTGTTGCATGTGCCCCCTCCCTCTCTGTTGATATCTCTCTCTGTGTTTTTTAATGGCTTCATTTTTGTTTTCAGTCTTTAGAAGGATTTGCTGACACAGCATTTCTGAAAAGTAATTCCACTTAGGGCCTGATCCTGTAAGTCTCACTCTTTGTGGAGGGTTTTTTAAAGACCCATCTGATAGGAAGTTGTTGAAACACAAATACAAAAAGTAGGCATACAGCTCCTGCTTAGAATGAAATCATTCTGCTCAGAAGGTGTACTTAAGAACATTTAGCTTGAGCGGSATTTTCCTTCAGTTTAGTGGTGCAGAGTATGTTAAGATTAATCTTTTCAAATACATGGCTACACATTTATTAATGCAAGTTAACATGGGTCTCGCTATGACCTGAAAGACTGCCCAAAAAATGTAGGGCTCATATTATGAGCCTCTGAGCTGCCAAAGTCAAAACTGTAGAAATACTGAGCWTGATATGTTGTCTGCAGCTGAGGTGGAAGCCTGTTTGTCAAGAAATCCGTATTTTCAGCATAACAAAATGCTAAATAGCTGGACCTTAGGAAAAAATATCACTTCTAATCTGAAATGTCATTTGAAGACTTCTGTTTTGCAGGTTTTCAAACTGAAAATCATCTACRCTTCATGAGGAAGAAATTGAGAATTAGTTAATAGTATCTTTGAATCAGACTTGCTTGAGAAAGTTGTATTTTTTAACTCAACTTCTATTTGCCAAAAATCAGTAAAGCCTTCTTGTGTACTTATTACTTAAATCATATAAGGAGCAATTATAAGCTAAATGCATATTAAATGCATTCAGAGGAAATCAAGAGGTATTTGCATTAGGTGACCCACACAAGTGTAACAATATAATTTTTGCATGTAAACAACTTTCGGTCTGTGACTTCAAACGGCAAGTTGCACTTCTTCCTTTTTTGCAGCTACTGTTCTGAGTCTGCCTGTACAAGGTTAACTTGGGCGGTATCTGGTGAAGCACACAGAGCTGTGATGCCTGACTTTTTTTGCACGTGACTGTTGAAATGAAGCATCCTGTGATCTGTGGGCTCTCTTTAGAGTACATCAAAAAGTTTATTGCATCAGACCAGGATTCACAACAATGAATATGATGAGCAGGAAGCTGACTACAAACTCCGTGTATTCATCTTGCTGTGAGTCTCAACTGACAGAACAGCTGAGAAGGGATAAGTGTTCGAAGTTCAGGCGGTCCAGTCAGGGCTGCAAGGAAGCATCTCTTCATTTTGGATCCCTGGCCTTGAGCCTTCTCCTGAAGCCAAGCACTTCTGATGAGAGCGCTTACTTCTCATTTTTAAAATAGCAAGCAGAGTTACTTCTGCTAGCCTCCGGTAGGGGGATAGCTACTGATAGTAACTGGTAGTTAGTGGGGAAGTTAAAGAATTTTTGCCTGTTGCTTCTGCCCCGGTAAGTTCATATCTGATCTCTGTCAAACAAGTTAACCACTGTGCTATTATGTAGTGACAAGGCATACTATTCCCTCTCCCAGGAGCCCACATTTATGCAAGACAGAATTGGTTCCCACTTTAAAAAGTGTATGGAGCTCTATTCTGTTAGGAATTAAAAATGCCTGTTAAACTGAGCTCTTCAGTGCAATGAGCTATGCAGAAGAGTTCCAAATTCCTGTATTCTGATTTTTTTGTGAGCTAGCATCAAACCACCCAATCCTATGAAAGTTGGGACAGAACAGAACTGCAAATTTAGGCATTAGGAAACTTTAATATCTTAAAATCTTTGGGGTTAAGGTTGTTCTAGAGTTCGATGAACACTTTCAGGATTTAAAGCTTTAGAATTAAGTGGGTTTTAGGCATTGGAACCCTTCAGCTTTGTTGGGGGTTCCTGTTTGTTCAGCTCTGGGCTTTTGTGTGTGTGAAGGCAATTGGGGCAAGTATAGAGGGACAGGTTAATTGGAAGAAAAGTAGGCCATGAGCTTCATCTGGGGAAAAAAAAGGTTTTTCATGTATTTAGTATTTGAATGCTTGAAATCATCTTTGTCTTTAGCTTAAATTTTCAGTGCTAACAGATGTTTCATCTCTACTTTATGAAAGTCCAGAGGGCTGATCTGGACCATGGAGAGCTGATTGTGTCCCAAAAGGTGGTCAGGTGATACCTGTCCAAAATCTTACTGACCTTGGCCTGAGTTACTTTTCAAAACCAATTCTACAATCTTTAGTAAGTTTTGTTGCAGTTAATAAGCCAGCAGGCAAAAAAATCAAGAGAATGCATTGCTAGACTAATAAATCTGTGTGCTTTATCTCATGTTTCCCCTTGCTTTTGAGAAGAGCTCCTTATAAATACAGAACCACTTCTCTGTTCTTGTTATAATCTTTTTAAAAAAACATTTTTCCATGGTGCCCACAAAAATCTGGAGTACCAGTTGACTGCTTCTGTGTGGCAATTGTATAATGTTGATGCAGGGAAGGAGTCTCCAAATACTTGCCTAACTGTCTTGTATTTGACTTCTGTTGTAGGCATCTGGGGACAAGTACAATCCTTTCCTTCCTTATTTAAAAAGCATCCAACAAAATAGGCTGGGTTGCCTATGTCTAGGAAAGCTAGAGGCTACAATAATACAAGCAATAAGCTCTCATAAACTGAAGTTTGAACTACACGGTTATTATATAAAGGTCAAAATAAGATTAAACAGACAAATTAGCAACATTTGAGGTAAATGTTCAGTGTAGAGAAATGCAGCATATGGTTATTTGAAAAGGAAATTCAGAGGTAGATACCCAGCTACTTGCAAACCCTGGTTAAAGAACTCCATGCACGACAGTGGAAGTCAGCACTGAGGTCAAATTACTGTGTATCTCTGTCATGTCCTCAGTGCAAATTCAAGCTTTTTCTTTAGATTTTCCTCTTCTATGCATTACTGTATAGCAACTCTCATATTTCCCTTTATTCCCATCCCACATCCCAACATGATACTGATTTTAATGAAACGTTCCATTAATGGTAAGTTTAATAGTTCTTACAGAGCAATTTATAGCTACAASCTGAGTTTGTTTGGATCTTTCTAGAGAACTAGGAACACACTGAAGGAGAGAAAACTTCAGTGTTTATGCTGAGATTTGACTTGACTGGCAGCCTAACTGCTTAGTTTCCTGGAATTCTGGTACCTGGGGTGTCTCCCATATAATAAAGGAACTATTAAAAAAAGGAGAAAAAGGACAGAGATGTGAGGCACTGTGAAAATGCTCAACTCGGACTGTTTGGACTCTTTTGGTGTGAGAGCTGTTGAGGTCCTTGTCAAGTTGACAATACTTGCTTCTTGCAGGCTGCTGTGCTTTGGATTCCAGTATTGGGTGATGTGCTTTAAGCTTTTCTTCGTGTTGATAGGCATTTATTTTTCATATCTTTGTATTTATCTTTGTTAATCTTGAAACAAATAGTCGTACCTCAATTTGAAGAACTGTGGGGTAAGTGCTCCAAATCGTTAAGAAGTAAAAATGCTTGTTGAATTTACTGCTATTTCTGGTCACCTGATCCTAGTGGAAGATGTCCCTGCCCACCCACAGCAGGGAAGTTGGACTAGATTATCTTCAAAGATCCCTTCCAACCCAAACCATTTTATGATTCTTATAAGCTAATATGAAAGAAAGAGGAGATCTCATGAGTAAGCTCTCTAATCTGAGTGAAAACAAGGAAAAAGATGTAACTGAAGGTACTATTAAAAAAGGAACTATTAAACTGGAAAGAAGATATCACAAAAGTTCTTAAAGAATTGGTGTTGGCAAAGATCATAATGTATTAATGATATATATTAAAAAATTAAGAGTGTCCTAGCCAAAATACAAAGTTTTAAAATATCAATATTGGGATGGTATTCATGGAGGACTGAACACAGTTCTGGAGTAAAGGAACTGGCATRAAATACAGTACCTCAGGATGCATTATAAGGTACTTACAGACTAAAAATAGGAAACTTTTCTTTGAGTTGGAAGCTCATGTGGAACTGACAGAAAAAGAATGACCTGGGCAAAGAAATTATTGATCAAAGCTAACTATTGTATTGTCCAGCCGTAAGAAGATAGGAGCCTGGCCCTGACACTGTTGCCTGTCTGGATGAGGAAATACTCATTATATGTGACACCATTAATGCTTCTGAGTTGCTGTATATAGTACTTGAATACTTTTTCCATTCAAGAAAGATTAGTTTACACTGAGACAAGTGTAAATAATTATTTCAATGATAAGTAGCATGGGAGAGTCTTGCAAGAGGAAACAGGTTGGTTCGTTTATCCAAACACAGCACCTGGGAAAGAAGGGAAGCATAAACCCAGGGAGAGTGTAGAAATATGTAAAATACAGGATGGTGATCATGTTATATGAGTGTAAACATTCATGAATACATTCAAGTTGTTAACTAAGAGTTCTGGAACCTTTTCATATGGAATAGTGGGGCAGAAATACCTAGATAGATTTGGACTTTTTTCCTTGATTAAAAAACTTTTATATGACTATTTACAATACCAAGGCCCTAGATTCAAGGACCTGGAAACACCTTTCCAGTTACGTAGTTGATCCTGATTCTCCAATGTAAAGTATATGCATCATCTTTGCAGACTTCATTTGTAATAATACATTTTAATCTGGGATTTTGTTGCAAGTACTTCTTAAACTAAGATTTAGGTGCCTTTGCAGCCTTGTACCTTGTTCTAATCTTGCAGTGTAAAACACCTGTTCAGAAGAGAGCAAGTTTAAATGCATTAGTCCAGCATTACTGTTACACTTTTTTCCAGTTCCTATGCTTTTAACCTGTCTTTCCTTCCCTCTGAAGTTAGGAATGCCCATAGAAATGGATAATCATAGAATCGTATGTGTAATATGTATGTTATGTTTTCAGAAAGCAAAATTAGTTTGTATGTCCAGTTTAAATGCTTTAGCCTTTTGAAAGCAGGGAAGATGTTACTGGAGAGAGACTTTCTTTTCAGAATAAGGAATTTGTATGCCAAATTTGAGCCCCAGCTGCTCATTTTGCATCGTGCACATGCAGGCTTAGTCCCCAAACTATCTTTTTCCTCTTCTGAAGGTTTTGCTTTGTTTTTTATTTCAGAGGAAGACAAGCTGTGAGTATAGCTTCCCTTTCCTGATTGTTAAAATTAAGTGGAGAAAAAGAATGATACTTCATATGTTGTAATCCTTCAGCTTCCCTACAAATTCACTGTCCTCTTCTGCCTTGCATCAGAGTTTGATGTTTCCTGTCTAGGTGCCAGTTTGATGCTGCTGCTAGTTTATATTAGCTTTGTTTAGATAGCAGCAGCTGACTTCAAGAGTCCCAGGACCCTGACAGCTCTATTACATGCAGTGATTTTCATTTGTGATCTACCTGCTCTCTGCTCTGTTTGTGAGACTTAAAGTAAGGACTTGCATTGTGTACCAGTTAACTTCACAAAGCTTCCTCCCCATTGCAGGTGGCTGTTGAGGTGGCTGTCACATTTTAATAAAGCTGATAAGAAAATTGGAGGGTGGGGTTGTTGTGCCCTGTCCATGTTTCCTGCTTGGCAAGAGACTTCCCCTGTCTGTGGTGCTTAGCATTTGGATCACTGCATCATTAAAGCCAAAATGTTTAAATTCGTGTCCATGGTATTCTAATTTTGACAGGACATAGCGCAGGGAGAGAGTATTTTTCTCTGTATGTGAAATGGATTTTATTCAGACTATTTCCAGCAGTTTTCTCAAGTTGCCAGTTTTTAACTGTTGTAAAATGGTGAGTAATGTAATTAGCCGTTACTAATCTAACTAGTAATTAATTATGCCAGCTGGTACTCTTGAGTATTCAAACAGGCAAAGCAAATAATTCTTATTTATAGCCAAGCCAAAGTTATGGAGTACATAGCCATATGTCAAAACCAGGAATTACATTTTTAAGTATTTTTACCCACTTCCATTTCAGTGATGGGGACAGGTCCAGCATGTATTACTGCAGTCAGTTCCAAAAAGGAAGAACCATTAAATACATTTGACGAAAATGAATCATCTCCCTACATAGCTGGGTTACTGTTGGAAGTTGTTAAATACAAAGGAACCACCTCGCTATGTAAGCTCTTTCAATTCTCCTCTCCCCCACACGCTTATTTTTTAAAAAGCGTCCTTGTGAGTTGCGTTTCATTAGGAGTTGTAATTTGCACACTGTGGTTCTGGTTGTGAGTGCTCTGACTAGGGCAGGCGTGCAGGCTTCTTCATTCTACCCACTCTAAATTGAATTTCAGTATTTGTTAAAAGTGTGAAATTTGCCAGAAATACAAGAACGTCTTGCAGTTTCAGCTTCATGGTTGTCTCTCCTTTTGATTCCAAAGCAGAAGGGGTGTTGATAGTAGTAATACTTGTGACAGGTCAGTGGCGGCTTGCTTCTGGCCACATACTGTCGGGGAAAACAAATACAAAAGGAGCTTCATGAAACTGAGGCCTAATTGTTCCTACATTTAATTCCACTGAAGATAATACTGAATAAATGGGTGGAAATACATGGTTGTATGCACCTTGTAAGCAGTTTGACAAAAATGAGAGAAAATCAGAAACATTGAGCACAAATGTTTTTCCAAGCAAAAATATTTTAAAAATGAGCAGTATTTCTTAATGATTTTTAACTCGCACAGCATGCAAGTATTTTTTATCTGAGCACGCATAGGACCAGCATGTTGAGCTGATGCAGTAGCAGTAAACTGTCACTCACAGTTCTTTCACAGTCATGTCTTTTAATTTATTCTGGTCCTTCTTCCCTTCAGTACGTATCCTGCTAGTTGCTAGGCAACCATAAGTGATTTTTACTGCGCATGATTTTTATGTGGTAGTTGTTGTGGTTATTATTTTCTAATTACAAAAGTGGGGACAGGGATTAAAATCAGAGTTGCATTAATAATTACTGATTTCCTCCTGTTGTATCCACAACACAGCCATTTGAGATTATGTAAGAAAGGATCACATTAATTTACAGTATAGATGCACATATACAAAGGGAGCGGAAGATAAGCTGTTATTGATGTGAGTAGACAAAATCAGGCACTACTCTTCTGTCTGTTGCATATTTCATGCCCTTAATGCTTTTTCTTTCAGGGCCTTAAATGATTCTCAGTAATTATATCAAGCAAAAGCTTGAAGGTTTTCTGTGGCATCCTTAGGTTAATAGAATGTGTGAACAAATCACAGTTGGCTAGATTTATGTCTTGAAAATAGGATATTGCCATTTAATATTTTACTACTGTTACATTTTTAATATAAAATACAATGTAAGGGTGGGTATGTGTATGTAAAAAGAGAAAAAAAAATCATATAGCCATGAGATAAAAAGCTCTATAATCATCAGGAGCTTTTTTAGTAGGACAAATACGCTAAATATGTTTTAAAATTTGATCAAAATTAGATTATTAGTAGCTGTTTCCTTTATCCTTAAATCATTCTATTTGTTGTTGGACTCTGAAGTGTAGTTGAAGCAACACTAGCATCAGTGGTTTAGTAATTTTTCTCAAATAGATATTTCTGTTAAAGCTGCTGAAGTTTAAAACACAGCAATGATAACTCAATCCTTCTGCATAGCAAATCCAGATTCATACTGCACAAACCTTTGAAAGCAACTTTTCACACTTTTTAAAGGATTATCTTGCATCTTTATCATATGTCAGTATATTGCACAGATTTATTAAAATAACTTCATCAAGTTTGTGAAGTCAAGCACACGGAAGAATAGAATATAACAGAAAAAAGGTGGAAACCTAATGTGTTTCCCTCAGGAGGGTACATTACAGTATGCTTTGTGGTGCAACAGTGTACTGCTTTGCTTTGCTTTGCTTTGCTTTTCCACAAGACCAGTGCCTTGCATATACAAGGTGGGCACTGATCACTTAATGAATGGCTGAATTCCCCCTGGGCTTCTTTGTAATGTTCGTAAGGAGTCTGAATGTTTTGCAGATACAGAACTTCTTTCACAACATTTTATTCTCATTTTACGAATGAGGAATAGAAACTTAAATTTTAAGACACCATTTGGGCACCAGAGATCTGATTTCTCAGAGTGCTTAGTGTTCTATAGGTTCAGAACAAATTTCATTGATCTCAGTTGCAGCTGTGAGTGCTCAACACTTCTCTTTATTAAAAAAAAAAAAATACAGCCCTCAATTCACAAAGAAGTAGAAACACATGTTAATTTAGTCAGTTGTGTAGTGTGCATTAATGCATTGCTTTTCCTTGTATTGCTTCCAGTTTCTTTTTGAGACGGCAGTCTGAGATGAAGACAAGTTCTGTCACATGGCATGACATAGTCACTCAGATAGATCATTAACAAGATTGGTGCCTTTAAATCCATAGTATAAACACCTCCCACTTTGACAGGAGAAGTATGAAAGTAATGAATTTGTCTCTTTGATGTGAATCAGTACCAAAGGAGATGGGAGGTGCAGTGACCTGAGTTTCACCATTATTTGCTGGCAGGAGAGAAATAGTAAGACTTGGGATGACTATTTGATGACTATTTTTTGATAAAATGACAATTATCTGGTCATTTTATGATTTCCTCTATTTCAGTGACGGGGTGCTTCCCAAATAAATTAGATCTGTTGGGTGGAATTGCTAGTAACTGCCTGGAGTGTGAGGTGCAGGTGGTCTTTTGGGGTGTCTACCCCAACAGCTGTATGGGGTAGATAGACTTCACTCTCACCTTCCCTGACAGAGATGCACAGTACGCCGCCTTGTCTCACTGTGCAGCAGCAGCACCCAGAACTGTGTTCATGCATGTGCCATAATCTTGCTGTAATCTAGGAGGCAGCCTGGCAGTTACTGCTAAGCAGGCAAGGGGAACGGCTTCCGCTGCTGCAAGTCAGACAAAAGTTGTCAGGATGACAGAGACTTTTGGTTTCTAGGTTTGCATTGGATGGAAAAATACTCCAGCTGCCAGTTGGTACCCGAGATACTGGTTGAACAACACTGATTAGCAAGCTGCAATTAGAACATTTACATTATTGGCATCTCCGATGCAAGGTATATAAGGAGCAGCAGTGTCCCAGGACTAAACCAAGAACAATAAGAGATCTTGGATTAGGTGAGCAATAGCTACTTAGGAAATGAGGAAATTCTGTTTATTCCTACTTGTTCATTGGTGTATCAGGTCCGTAAGAAGAATAGTATCTCCTGAAGTTCTGATGCTATTTCAGGCATTAAGAAATGGCTAAGATATAGTAGGCATTCATGACTCTCATAAAGGGCAGAGCTGTTCTGTGCTTTTTATCATCCTTATCCTCCATGGCAGAATTGCCTCAGTAAACCTTCGATTCAGTAGTATTTTAATTGTCTGATAATATCCCACACCACTGTGGAGGGTGACTGCAAGAGAAAAGCTCAGGTGGAGACCAGGATTTGGCAGCCTTCTTGCCCAACTCCTGTGAAGATTTGGTATCCCTGAGTTACCATCCGAAGATGCAAATGAGAAAACAGGGCCTTGTTGGAGTAGCTGTGGGAGAAGGAAGCATGTGAATGTGGGCTGGGAAATGCTTGTGAATGCTATGTGCAGTGAATTACAGTTCCTCTTAGCAGAGCTTTTTTCTGCTACTTTGTCTGTGAGAAAAATGACACTCACACAGGGGGGAAAAAAAGAAAGACTAAGCCCATAAGTGCCATCAACACATTTCCTCTCCAGGTGACTTATAGCCATGTATTATTTGGGAAGCCACAAATAAGAAGATTAAAAAAAAAAMCTCAATTTGGAAGTGTTAAAATAGCTATTAATAAAGGATGAACAATGGGAAATCTGGAAATCTTAGAAATTCTGAACACCTTTAAGTGATAGGCAATGCTCCTAGAATATGAAAGGTTTTTAGATAACCCATCACTTTATTTCAGATGACTGAAGAAGTACAAATGGCAGTAGTGATTTTCAATACAATTACAATGATCTTCCCAGAAACATTACAGTCATTAATGGAAGTTAATAGGTTTTTTTGTTGTAACATCTAGTTAGTCTGATAGCAATCAGCATCTGGTATAATGGAAATCAGTATGAACAAATGGTTTGCTATGACGAGGAGGAAAACAACTATAAAATGACCAAGAAGAAGATAAACTTACAGTGACAGGAGGGACACTTGCTAAAAATTATAAAACAAAACTGAGAAAAGGATAAGACCAATCGCTACATCGGCAAACCACTACAGAATTCAGATACAAATCCTGATCCTGCTTCCATAAAGCCTCCTACACGTCTGATCCTATAATGATGGTGGTATGTTAGGAAAACAGCACAAAGGATATGTTTTAAATCGTAAATTAATTACCTGTGCCAAATTAAAAAACCAGAGTAGGGTTCAATTTCTATTTCTTTGAAAGAAAAAACTGTGATTTTATTTTTTTATTTTTATTTTTTTCTTATGATTAGATTGTATGTGTGTGTGGTTTTTGTGAGAAAGTTGTAGTAATTCTTTGCATTATGGGTTTGTTTTTCTCAACAGTTCAGGACGGCAGCTAAGTGAAGTCTTCATTCAGCTCCCATCTAGGAAAGAATTACCAGAGTATTATGAATTGATCAGGAAGCCGGTGGACTTCAAAAAGATAAAGGTGAGAACCTTTTTTGGAAGTGGAGATTCCTCCATTTCTTTTTGTTACACAGAAGGGTGAGCATGAAGTCGTCATTAAAATTACAACATGAATATTGCATGTACCTGTATTTGTGGCTTAGATTTTAAACATTGTTACACACCTTGTTAGGGATTTTGTTTAGTGTACATTGCAGTATATCACTGTAATTCCAAAGTCAAATGAAAATGTAGCAGTGTGACATGAATGACACTTTCAGAGTTGACATCTCAGTGTCTTTTTTGCAAAGACCTAAGCGTGAATCTGTAAGCATATCTTTGGTAAAAGCACAGTGTTTGCGAAGGTTTAATGGTTCTAGGGGACTACAGTCATCCCTAACTAGCTTCACATCTTGGAACAGCCAGGTCAGATCCAAACACTGTTTGGCAGATGGCGTTCAGGCAGCTTGTTGCACATTAGGTGATGTCATAACTCTGTGACTTCCATTCATGTCATAGCTTGTTTTGTTTCTGTGCTAGAAAGAAGAAACTGGAACTCCTTTTACTAAAAGAGCTCCATTTCTGTTGGTTTTGTCCCTTCCAGTTCACACAGCAATTGCTTAATTTTTACTCTGTTACCCTGGTGTATTTTTTTGAGTAATATGTTAACAATACGTTTTAAGACTTACTTTATTTGTTTGAAACAGATACTTGTCGTGATGCTTAGGTAGAATTTGTGAAGAGAAAGCTTTTAATGTGTTGAAATTAAATATTAATTCAGTGTCCTGTCTGCTGTTTTTCTTTCTGCACCACTGCCCATCCATACTTCATTTCCTCAACAAATGCAACAGGAAAGAATTCGCAACCATAAGTATCGGAGTCTTGGAGACTTGGAGAAAGATGTCATGTTGCTGTGTCACAATGCTCAGACATTCAATTTGGAGGGATCACAGGTCTGAATGAACCACTTTGTGTTAAACACACAGGTTTCCCCTACCTAATGTTTTCAGTGTTTGTGGATTATTATATTATGTATTTAAGCCCTGTGTTTTAATTCTTACTTTGAATAGAGAAAAATGCCCAGATTCTTAGAATCATCCAGAATTCACCAGACACGGCTGCAGTGTGTGCATGCGGAGAAATTGGTTTTGACTTTAATTCTGAGATCAGTTTTTTCTGATCTGTGTGTAGTTTAGAGCTGCTGTAGGACTGTTTGAATGTATGGTAAAAGGCAGTGCATGTAGAGTGATAAATCAGCTTGGGTTTACCACAGTGGATGACAGAAAGGAGCAGATGTAACAGTACAGCTTAGGACGGGATGCTGAGGAAATACTTCATAGTGAACTCTTCAGTTCTGCTAATGGAAGATACAAAGTCAAGGTTTGTCCAGCAGTAAAGCTTTGTGTATGAAGCTTTATAATCTCTGAACCCCCTGGTAATTTTTTTTTTTTTTAATGTTGAAGGATCAGTGTCTGTTTTAAGAGACAGTAATAATAAATCCCAGATGAGTCTCAGAGGTTTAGAAGGCAAAATCTCTCATCTCAAAGAGATGTTTCGCACACATGAATGTGCTCTGTGCTGTGAATTCAGAACAGGAAACTGACACAAAAGGAGAGACTGTAAAATCTGGATGACAGATAAGAAAGTTGTCTCACAATACAGTGAAACATAGTCTTGGATGATTATTTTTGTAGATGAGGTCCAAATAGTGTGATGCAAACACAATATTAAATGGAAACAGCTAACATGAAGACAACTCCCGTAATGTGCAAGAGGGAAAAAATGATGTTAAAAGAAACCTAAGTAAGAGTAAGCTGAAGGCTGATGCTGCCAATACTAATGCATCCTTCAAATTCCTAAACATTACTGATGACCCTTAGCTAAACAGGGGAGTTTATATTAAAATTTGAGAACTAAAAATTAAAATGAGCATGCAATTAATTATGAAGAATTGTTGAGTACAGCTTATCATTTTGTGGTTATTTTTGCTATCTAGAGACAGAAAATGTTTTCTGTAATATGTACTTCCGGTATTTTCACTGTCTTCAGTTATATGGAAACAACCTATAAACAAATTGGCTAAAAAAATATTTTAATAAGAAAATTAATGATGATAGGAAGCGTGGGACAAAATTTTGCTGCATGTCCAAATGTAAATTGCCAGTTTACTGCTTAGTCACGTTAAGAGTAAAACAGCTACAAATATCTAATGATAACAAATGCAAAAAAAAAAAAGTGAAGGAAAGCTAATACCAGGAAGTACCACTGAGACTTTAGAAAATGGTAAAAGTTGGTAGAGGAGGTAAAAAGAGGCAAAGAAGAATAAGTAGCTGAACGGGAAAAATAATGAAATTATTCTCATCCGAATGACTCAAGTTGCTAATGGGAAACTGGTCTCTTGTTAGGCAGAGGTGGTAGAATTGACAGGAATAATCCTGAGTGGGTAGAAATGTTCAGTAGATATTGCTGCTCTGTTTGGAAGTAACCCAACCTGTATCAGAGTGTTGCAGTATTATTTTCCATTCCAATGTACCAGTATTAATTACCAGAGCTAGTATTACTTTTTATAGCATGAAGCCCAAATAACTCATATCTAAGATTTTTTTAGGTTTCTTTCTGGTAAGTTCTCATACCATTCATTTTGATTTCCAGTGAATTGCTGGACACTTAAAAATCCTCCAGTTTTTAAGGCTACCTCATGTTCTTTGTAATAGTTTGGGTACACCTTTGCTCTTACATACCAGTTCACTTCAGTAAACTAGATTATTTGCGTGTAGACCCAAAATCAAAACACTAATTCAGGCAGTTCTTTAAGTACAGAGTGACTTCAAGTGAAATTCTATGTGTTTGTTCTGTTAGTGTGATACATACTGCTTTTCCTTGGAGCAAAGCAGTTCTATCTGAGCTGGATTCTTATGAGGGGTTTTCAGGGAGAGACAGCTTTGCGTTTTGAGGTTTTTGTCCTCCATGCAACCTCAGTGATTTGAAAAGTTTTTCATGTTGTAATGGTCAAATGAAACACAGGCATGTAAGGGGTTAAAAATAGTATGTGTCTRTTGAAACAGAAGATTTGTCATGAATATTGTCATTTGTCATGAACTTCTGTTGTCATTGCTTCTCCCTTTTTGAAGGAAGTTCCACTGTCATTGSTGCTTGGTTTTTTGAAACCTGTTGGAATTGGATTTTGGTCAAAATAAGAAAAACTTCTATTTGCGCAGCTTTTCCTGAAGCAGCCCCAGGTTTTTTTCTGGATCAGAAGAGAGTCTGAATATTACAAATAATTCCACATTAAGAAGGTTAAAATAATTTTTAAAAAACCTTTCTTTCCCTAGGAAATTCTGTGTAAAAGTCTGGGTCACAGTGATACCTTAAATGTGTAGTGACCAGCATTAAAAAAATAGAATGTTGTACGCGTCCTTAATTCTTTTTGTCTTAGAAAAGTGTTTGGTCTGAGAAAGGACAGCAAGGTTAGTTGAAAGAGCCATTCCAAAGAACAATGGAATATGCTAGGCCTATGCATAAGAAAAATAAATGGCCCTTAGTGGGAACTCAGGGGCTTCTATTGATAGCTGACTTCAAAAGAAGTAGGTAGAAGAGAAAGTCAATAATCATTTGACTTCGAGGAAGGAAGCTGTGGGGTCTCACAGCCCACTAATGTCGTAAGACAATAGGAGAAAAGCCTTTTCAAAACATTCATGATCATTATAGATACGTCAAGAAGTTTTACTGTGGTCAAGAGCAGTCAAACAGCATAGCGGTACTTACAGAATGGGAAACAATCTGCAGTGAGAGGCAGTTTTTCTAAAAAGGACTTGGTGGTCAAGTGAAAAAAGAGAGATTGCATATTTTATGTAAAGTATTCTGAACAAAGTTTTTCTAATTTGTTTTGCTGAACCTGCGACGTATTAGAGCAGTTTTATCGGTTTCAACATACAGATTGTATAATGGCAGCCAAAAATCCTTCCATTATCTTTCTGACAAATACCCAGTGTCCTGTTATACAAGAAGGTCTGTAATTTAGCCAAAGGAGTAGTATGACAGCCAAGGTAGTTCAAGTGATGATGATGATAAAGCCAAATACAATCTATGACTCTGTACCCTTCTATTAACTATTCTTAATTTTGTCTAGTGCTGAATTGTCCAGTGCTTGGCTTCTGACATTTTACAAAACAAAATGTACAAGCTCATTTGTTAAGGTGATTATGAAGTCCCAGACACTCAGCAAGACAACAAGATTTTTACTGTGTTAATCTGAGAAACGTGTTACAAGCCAAATGTAGTCCTGTCACTCTTGCGAGTCCCCTCATGCTTGAGGTTAAAGAGAAAATCTGATGTACCCAAGATACTTAGCAAGCTACAGAATGTTTGAGAACAGGTGCTAAGTTTAGAACAAGCACTGATTATTATTTTTTTTCAGTCTTTTTAGATCTGAGAGGAAGGAAGGAATGAGCTGCTTGGGATAAATTGTTTTTCTTGTAGCCACTTTGGATTTCAGAAAAAAACTAAGGATAATTAACATGAGGGTTAGCCATTTGTCCTTATCAACTGTATTGCTAGACTATAACCCATTTTTTAATTAAGGTGCTTACTGCTGAAGACTGTTGCTTTGGCAGGTTTTCAAGGCTGTTATGATCTAATGAAAATACACAATAGTTCCTGTGGTAATAAAAATAATAAGAAAAGCACTCTAACTGGACATTTTAGATGTAATACATTTTCAGAGTTGTATTTTGTGTCTCACTATTGACAAATTTCTTCATTTAGAGCATGAAAAATTAATGTTGGCATTTCTTGTAAAATTCATGCAACAAGCATTGTTACTCAGTATTTGAAAAGGCCATATACTCTGTGGGCTTGCACTGGAAATTAAGGTCTATGCTGTGAATTTTTGATACTGCTTGGCTTTACAGTTCTGACATAGGTTTGTATTCATACTGTAGATCTATGAGGATTCCATTGTTCTTCAGTCTGTGTTCAAAAGTGCACGACAGAAGATTGCCAAAGAAGAAGAAAGCGAGGATGAAAGCAATGATGACGAAGATGATGATGAAGAAGAAGAATCAGAATCAGAATGTGAGTCCCCTGCTAAATACTGAAAAGTACATCTGGGGATGGAAGGGGAGGTTTTCCACTTTCTGCATGGAGACTGATTATAAGGTTCTATTTTCCGTTGGTGAAAGTAACTTCTTACTAAGTTTGCTGCTTTGGGTGATAACATGCAGCTTAAGTCTTTCGGCTGTATGTTCTGGCTATACCTCTAAGAGAATAGTAGACTACTTTTAAGCCAGAAACAAATCACAGAGGTGTTTTGTGGAAGCAGATCTGACTGGCCATGAGTGTTTATAAACCCTTCTGGTCCTGTTCATGTTATTTGTAAATAGAAGTGCCTGGAAAGGCTAGAGACAGTCTTCATCCATGGGTGTTCAACCTTCAGGCACGGTGTGACATATAAAACTCATCACCTGGTTAAGAACCAGAAGATGTTGCAAATATTCTTCAGTGCGACAAGGACTAAGTGAAGCTCCAATTGTTTCAGAAGCAGGAGGTGACACTCATTCAGTYCCTGCAGACCTGGAAACATGATACAGTGGAAAAGGAAGGGATCACTTCATTCCACTTTCTGCCACCCAGTACATCTACCCAATCTCTCCAGCTACCCCATCTGTCTGGTTACAGGAACTGTAGTACTTGGCCCTGAGCCTACTTCCAAGTACGTCACACGGGTGTGCAAAACATGCAACTTTAGCAGTTCATTTGGAAATGAGTAGGTATTCTGGAATCAGGAGTTTAACATGTTCTTCAGAAAGGTGTCAACTCAGAATTTGCCAGTCACCTCCACATAGCATTTCTGTAGTTCAAAATAAAAAAATTGTCTGTTTGTACAAAGGATAAACATTTCTATGTGCAAGGAAGAAAATATTCTTAGATGTGTATCTTCTCACAGGACCATATACTACTTGTAGACACCATGCATTCTGAGAATGAAAAGAAGATGCACATGGTCAACTTAAAGTTATTCTTTATAGTTTAATACAAATTATTGTTAAAACTATCAAGAAGTAGAGAAATAAAAGCAAATACCTCTGCTTCATTGTTCCACAGTCCAGATAAAGAATACAGGGGGATATCTTTTTAGGCTGCTAGGAGGGGTGAATTTCTCTGAACAGAGACAGCATTTAAAAGTTGGTAAGTGAAAGTTACATTCATGTATGCTGTTAAACTTTTTGCAGCAAAATCAGTGAAAGTCAAAATCAAGCTAAATAAGAAGGATGAAAAAAGTCGGGAGAAGGGAAAAGGCAAGAAGAGGCAAAGCCGAGCAAAAGCCAAACCTGTTGTGAGTGATGATGATAGTGATGAGGATCAAGATGAAAATGTAAGTTTTGTTCACTGAGACTCTGGAAGTGGTTGCAGTGATTGCGTCTCTACCCTGTCCTGCTTGCTGTCAGAATTCTCAGCTACTCGTGCTTAAGCACATTTTTAATCTGTATTGATCATCTTGAGAGAATTGGGTGGGGGTGCTAACTGTATCTGGGTGTGCTTATGAGATCTGGTCCCAGTGCTGAAATACAAGAAGTCTAAGAAGTTTGGAGCTTATTTCTTGGAGCTGTTCCTACTTTCATTGAACCTTTAAACCTCATGGTGTGTTTGCTTTTGTCCACAGACGAAAAACTCTTAGCTTGATTTTTTTTTTTTTTTTTTCCCTTTTTTCTTTTTTCTTTTTTTGGTGGGTGCTTCTACTATTGCAACAAATGAAAACAGACCTCTTCCCCTTTGTTTTTAAATGTCTGGGTAGAAAGAAGGACCTGTGTTTCCTGACTCTCTGTCTTTCCTTCTCTAAAGAACTCTACAGCAGTTAAATGAAATGTCATGAAAGAGAAATATTAGATAACATAGTACCTTTCTTAAGGCTATCTTGATTTGTCAGTTTAATTGTCATTTTTCTTCCTTTTACTTTCTTTTTTTTTTCCTTCTTTAACAAATTCCACAGAATAGCTGGCAAAGAGTTTCTGACTTTTCTTGTGTCTCTTACCTCTAGGACCAGTCGGAAGCAAGCGGAAGTGATGATGAGTGATCCATAGGGTTTATTTTCTTGGCAGAACTGACCCCTTCCCCTTCTCTTCTCCCTTCTCCTATTTTACACCCAGTGAATTCATTTTGTCAAATAGACATTGGGTTGTTTCTGTATTCTCATTCTCTATAAAAATTAGCTTTAGGATAGTGCCAGACAAACATATGATATCATGGTGTAAAAAAGGAAAAAAAATGTAACATATTGTGACCAAATGGGCCTCAAAAGATTTAAAAACAAAACAACAAAAAAAAAGCTTTTGATGGAAAATGTGGGTTGATAGTATATTTCTATGGGCTGATTTTAACTCAGTAATGGTTTGATTGTGCCTGGTTTTATCATTTGATAGGGTGTTTTCAGTGGCATCAGAAAGACAAAAAAAAAAAAAATCTTTTGTAGCATTGATAACCAGGAGAAGCCATTAAAAGCCACTGGTTATTTTATTTTTCATCAGGCAGTTTTCAAAGTTTTTATTTGTTCAGTATTGTTTTTTTACACTGTGGTACATATATGCAACTTTGTTTAATAGCTTATAAATGTACAGTAGTTAGCCTTCATCCACCTTGTCCCATATACGTTTTTCCACTTTACGCTTGACGATCTTCAGAAAAAAGCTTTTTGAATTGTATCAAATTTATGTCTACTGTAAACTTTGCTTAACTTTTCTTTCCTCGATTAAAAAAGTTGGGTTAAAAAAATGCTATTGAATATTGCAATCTATATAGTGTAATGGATGGCTTCTTTCATCAGACTGATCTTCTATGTTACCAATGTGGATTATCACCTTTTCCCTAAAGTGTACTTAATCTTTGCTTTCTTTGCACAATGTCTTTGGTTGCAAGTCATAAGCCTGAGGCAAATAAAATTCCAGTAATTTTGAAGAATGTGGTGTTGGTGCTTTCCTAATAAAGAAATAATTCAGCTCAATAGATGCGGCCTTGTGTTACRAGTTCCACAAAAATCTTTTTATAGTAGGGACGAGAGGGCAGAAACGTCTCCTATAGAGAGGTCCACTGTGGTCTGTCCTGAATGTAAAATAAGAACTTACTCAAATACCATAAAAGTATCTTCAGAGACAGAGATAAGATATGCAATGCATGTTAAAATAAGAATAATAAAATTGAAGCAGTAAAATAATACCTTAAAGTAGAAGTGTAGTTCATTACCTAATTACAATTGAAGTGATTAAGCAATAAAATAAACATTTCTTTTTCTTTCAGGAAATCTATGTCCATAGGCCTCAGTGGGCATGAATACAATTAGTTATGCAGGCACTCAGCCCACCTATAAGTCAGTTTATTTTAAGTATTATCTTGAGGTATCAGGGTTGTGATGCACTAAGATGTGGTAGTGTAAACATTTGAACTACATATCTACAGTTAATGTTGCCACTCTGGAAAATCAAAACTTCTTAGATTTGAACATATATTGAGTAGAAAATGTGCAAGCCTAGGAGTTGATTTGTAAACAGAACATTTCTTTGTTATCTGAACTGTGTGTTTCTCAGTACGTGCCTACATCACATCTCTTTATACTGCCTTGCAGTATGTTAACTGCTTCAGAGTTTTTCTAGCTCAGTTGAAAAGCAATTTATAAGTTTGTCTGGTGCCCATTTGTGTGTATGAGCCCTGCACTGAGAAGTCAGCTTTGCTTAGTTTTTGCAATTTCAAACATTTCATTCCTAGAGTGTGCCCCATCTGAATGGAAGACCCTGTATTTCACAGAGAGATACCATTGATCTCAGAGGGACACATTGATGAGACCGATGTCTGAAGCAGCTTTGCAGAAAACAACCTGGTGGTCCTGGTGGACGCCAAGTTGAACATGAGCCAACAACGCACCCTTGGGGCAAAGAAGGTTAACAGTATCCTGGACTGCATTAGGAGGAGTGTGTCCAGCAGGTCCAGGGAGGTGATCCTTCCCCTCTACTCAGCACTGGTGATACATATGTGGAGTGCTTTGTCCAGTGGTGGGCTCCCCAGTAGAAGAGAGACATGGACATGCTGGAGCAAGTCCAGCAAAGGACTGCTAAGATGGTTAAAGGACTGGAGCATATGACACACAAGGGGAGGCTGAGAGAGCTGGGACTGTTCAGCCTGAAGAAGAGAAGACTCAAAGGCACCTTACTGATGTGAATTAGTGTCTGAAGGGAGGGTGCAAAGAAGGCAGAGCCGGGCTCTTTTCAGTGGTGCRCAGTGACGGGACCAGAGGCAACGGGCACAAACTGAAACACAGGAGGTTCCCTCTGAACACCAGGAAACACTTTTTTTACTGTGAGGGTGACTGAGCCCTGACAGAGGTTACCCAGAGAGGTGGTGGAGTCTCCCTTCCTGGAGATATTCAAAAGCCATTTAGACATGGTCCTGGGCAACTGGCTCTAGGTGACCCTGCTTGAGCAGGGGGGGTGGACCAGATGACCTCCAGAGGTCCCTGCCAACCTCAGCCATTCTATGATTCTGTGATACAGGATAGTTTGGTTTGCAGAATCCATTCTGTCTTCAGTGACAGTTTCATGAGACCATATATAAATACTATTTTTTCACTGCAAATTGAACTAAGTCTACCAACCCATTATGCATGACAAGAAATATCTGGCAGTAGGCTTCAGTCACTGCTGGCCTAGACTGGATTTAAACTGGCAACTTAGATGTAAAAGGCACTGTATCATGTTACCCATCCCCAGAGTGCCTGATGACTTTGCAGTGACCCAGTTTTATTTATTTTTCAAGAACTCATTATTTACAGGTGAGTGTTCAGCTGGAGAACAAAAATGAACTAAGACGACCGAACATTTCTGTTAAAAATGAAAGTAACTTTTTCAATAACTATAACCCATATAAGGATATTGGTTTGCATGAAGGAACACGTTTGAATTCTTAGCTGGAGTTTTTGTTCTATCAGGTTTAAGTAATTTCAAAATATTTTCAATKTCCCCTCTGAGTTTGAAGAAAAAAGGCAATTATTTTTATCATTAGATTAAAATTGATTTATGACTGTTAAGTCATGCCTCTGCCTCCGCTGCAGCTGGTCCTGTTATTTTGCTTAGGATTTGAATTTGTTTCTACCCAGAGTAATTTTTTAATTGTTATCTTGCTCTTTCTCTATATGAATTTACTGCATTTTTCAAGGTGAGTTTTTTTTCTGGTAATCTTGGCACATCATTATATGAAGAAAAAGGTTCTGGGTAAATTGTTGTCATATGTAACCTTCCAAATTCTTTGCAAAAAAAGAGAAGGAAATCTTTTTGTAAGGTATGTACAAATCCATGTTAAAGATGGAAGCACACTTTTTTTCCTCTTTTACAGGATTCCCTTTCTAGTACAAATTGACATGCAAAGCACTTGGAATACCTTTTGGACAATACACAAATAAAAGCACAATGCTACAATCCGTATTGAGGGAAATTAACTCATTTCCTACCTTAATTTCAGAAATTGTCTAGTAAAATTGGAAACAGTGTAGCTTCAGCACTGAGGAAGATAAGCAAAGTGAAGTAAATAGCGGGAGGTTTTCTTGTTGCATCTGCTTCTCCTGGGAAGTAGGCAGCAGTGTAAGTGGGCCAGATGAATAACATTTAACAGCTTTTATACATTTCAGATGCTATTAATATTCTTTCTTTTCCCCTCACACACCTTCTGAAAGAAACAAAGAAAATGCAAAACCTTTTACTCATTAATAGCTTCCTGCTTAAATGTGTCTGGTCCTCAATGCAAAGTATTGCACTGGCTATGTTTTCAGACCCATGTATATTTTTGTTTTCCATGTCATGTATACTGCTTTTAGAATAGAAGTGTCAGGGTCTTCCCCCCMCACACACACCTCTCTGGCCCTGGAGGTGTACTCTTCACTCAGCTCATGAATAAAGCTGGCGATTCAGTGATTGTTGAGGCAGAGAGACATGGCAGGGTGTGCCATGGCAAATACTGCCACAGCTGCTGTGCACTGTAAGACAAAGGCACAGCTGATGCAGTAGTAAGCCTCAAAGCAGTGTGCAATTATTAAGCTGTTAGTACATGCTCAGTCCTGTCAACTACCCAAGGAGGGCGTTAATAGCTCTATTA
The DNA here is from genome assembly GCA_035582835.1 of Phoebastria nigripes. Lineage (NCBI taxonomy): Eukaryota > Metazoa > Chordata > Aves > Procellariiformes > Diomedeidae > Phoebastria > Phoebastria nigripes. The sequence continues at coordinate 779,800 of JAYKAV010000222.1, read as the reverse complement.
ATAATGTACAATCTACTGTCACTTTTCCATTAAAAACGCGTGGACAATAGGGTTTGCTGAACACATGGTCTAGTCTAGAAAACAGGTCACAACATGTTAAAAAGAAAATGAGAAATTTTTATAAAGGGATTTTTAGACTGATCTCTTACTTTCCCCTCTGCTCATCCTCTGAAAAACCTCTGAAATATTTTGAAATTCCTGCAAAAAAGTCCCTTTTCAATTTTGAATAGGGACTTGAACTGTAAGCTGAAACATGACTGTAAATCAAGTTCTGTAGGTTCACAAAAGGGGCTAGCAAAAGTAGTTCATGTGTCTGTGTTGACCATAAGGAAGAAGGGGGAAAGTAGGTTCAGGGCAGGGAAAGAGGTGAATGATACGCAATTTTGACTCCTATGCAGTAGAATTGTTTATCATTTTAGGAGTTCCTCACCCCTAATCTTGCTGTGCTCAACAAGGGATAGAAGGTAGATGAGACAGAAAACAAGCAGAGGATGTGAAACAAGTTACCAGTCAGCGTTTACCTAGTTCTGTTTTATTGAAACTGGACATCCCATTCAGTGGGGATAGAACTTTTTACTTTGGGACTGTGCAGTCATGTATTTTAAGTTTACATTAACATCAAGGGCCATGTTTATGCTTGGGGTAACTTTGTTAATTAAAAAGAAAACCAAAAATGCCATGAAGGATTATCCACTTATTTAAACATGACATAAAACAAAAGTTAACTGGAGGTTGCAGCACCACTCTCTTATTTCCCCTTAACAACCAAGAGCTCACCCTCTCCTCAAATGAGAGAAGGTTGGTGTAGGCATATCTCTACTTCTTTCTCTTGTGGTGGTCACACCTGCTTTCCAGACACTAGTCCTTGTCTGTCCGCTTGCTTTACTTGTGAGGGTTGTGAATATGGCAATATTTACCACACTTTTGACTCTACATTCACGCAGAGAGATGGGTGTGCTGAAGAACATGTTGAACTCTCTGCCTTGATTTGACGCTGTTGTGAGGTAAAATACTCCCCTGCCTCTATTATAAGGAGCTTGTATTTCAATCCATATGGTATTTTACTTCTGCCTTATTTCCATGACCACAGCAGACATAGTAAGAACAAAACTCTTCTCCAATTAGATGATGACAGCTTGTGTTTTCTTCCCATGTATGCCAAGTTGCTGTCAAAGGCTGAATCACAACAAATAACTGCAACGTTAAGTTCTTGCATTTTCGAAGTGACCAGAAGACTTGTATTGGAAATTATACCTGAGACAAGGGCCATTTTCACGACAACTTCCAGCTTGGGCAGCTGCTTCCTGAGTTTGTGCTTGGTATTCAGTGTCATGTTTTCATGCACAACCCATTGCTGTGGTGACATATACTGATGCTTCATTACATTTACCACATTTGATGGGTTCAACGGTTTTAAGCTACGTATTGCATCATCTGCCATCCGTGAATACAACTGTTACATAGGCTATTCTCACACCAGGAGATGGAGATAAAAATAAAGAGAAGACCCCACCACTAAGACATGAATTCACTGCAAATGAAAGAGAACTATCTATATGCCAAATATCATCATCTGTCTCTGAAACAGCCATAGTTTCTGGTGGAGGTGGATTTATATCTGCTTGTGTTATTTGTATTATGGTTTATATCCCATTTTACTGTAGTAGCATCTATTATGTGCATTCTCCCTTTGGGCTTCCAGCATAGTTGCTCTTCTGTCCATCACCTTCCATTGAAATCAATTTTATGTGCACTTGAATGCCTTACAGACTTGAAGCAGTTACTGCTCCATTGTGCAGCATTACTTCCCATCTCCTTTGTCCTTCTAACGTGAAATGAGAGAGAGAAGAAGGAGGAAAAAGGCATTGTCTGACCATTAACTTAGGGCTTCTCATTTTCTGAGACCAGGACACCTTGTTGCTATTCGTGCTGTTGTCTGCTGGTGCAACCCAAGGCACACGTCAGTGCTCCTGCAGTTCTTGAAGTTTCTTTGAGCAGTTTCAAGGTCAAGGAACAAAGCAGCGAAGCTGAGCGTGTCTGACATTCTGCAGATGCACAAAAGATGGTAAGTATTCCATGTCAGTGCTTTTAAGTGCTTAGAAGCAGTAATTAAAATAGGTATTTAAAACTTCACAATTCATTTAAACTACATAAGGGGCAATCTTATCAAAATAAGAGCATTTTACTTCTGCTTTGGAAATCCTTATTAGACCAATTTCCATTGCTGCACCACTGGATGTAACTTTTTGTGCCGTTTCTTCATGCCATCCTTATAGCCTACTGTTTCTGTGTGACAGTCAAGATTTAAATCCTGGTCATCTTGAGTCCTTATAGGAAAATCATTTACCCTGCATCATTAATCAAATTTTTCRCTACTTCTTGGGACTCTGGAAGATACAGAGACACTGTGTAGCAGGGCCCATACCAGAATCTAGGTACATTACAGTGATGATTTGCCTGAGATGGACAGGTTAAGGAAAAAAAATCTTGTCGTGTATCTGGCAAGTTGATTATTTCTGCTTAGGGGTAAACAAATTGAAAAGGGTATTACTGTCTCTTTCTCCTATGTCACACAGACTCAATTCAAAGCCTCCTCCTCATTCCCCGAACATAAATGCCAGGTTCAGCCCACTTGAGACCCATGCTTGCTGCTGTAGCCTCCTTTAATGTAACTCTATGGGATCAACCAGAGTAACGTTAGGTAGGTAAAGTGAATCACAGACACTAATCCTACAAAATAACAAAGGCATCATCTACACTGCGTAATGGTGTGTCTTTCACCTCCAGCCCTCTCACCTGCCTGAGGCCCATCGAGGCTGTTCAGCCTTTGGAGTCACTGAGCAAAAAGTCACTTTTTAAACTAAATGAGCTTGCCAAGTGAAATATTTTTTAACTTATCCCAGAATTGTTTCTGTCCAGACACAGGATGAACAAATACYGTGCCAGACAGTGTCAGCTTCATGAAAAGATCATCATTTTAAACTCCGAAATAAACCTACTGTACAGAATTCACACAATTCTCTTTTCAAAAAAGGAGATTCTTCATATGAGACAACTTCACACTTTGCYGCTCAAAAAGAGAGCAAAAGGTCCCCTGAGGACTTGTCAGAAGACCGTCTCCAACACATCATGCCTCCTAACCTCCTGTCATCCTTTTCAGCCATCAGCCCCCACCTCAGTCTTACCATATACTTCAGTAACAAGCACAGAGACCCATCAAATGACAGCCCTGTTTGAGTAAGGCTGGCCTTTATTCATATGTTCGGGTTAAACTGCGGCGCAGGGTGCATGGTCTTCAGCGACCGCAAGGTCTGACAGTACGCCATGTGATGTCACTATTTGACTAGACTACAGCATTCAGTCCTGAAAAATGCTGGAAAGATAAACACGTTTTTTAACCTTAGTAATACAGAGAGCTACAGAAAATATTCTTCTGTGAAGGCTGCACTCACTGCAGGTGTAAACATTTTCAGGAAGGTCACACATGTATTATCTTTTTGCATGTTCACTGGTGGGGCTTATTTCCCCCTCTAGTTTTGCCAGAAAATACTCTCTGTCTCACATAAATGTCTTCTGATAGCCTTTACACCCRGTAGTCAGTGTCAAGGTTTACACTGGATTCAATTGTGTCAAAGGCAGTAACCCATCAGTATTAAATGATCCCTCTTCGCAGAGGATTGTATTTTCCCTTTAAGATTTTAGATAGCAAGGGCAATTTGACTTTCCTAAGGGCAAATCCTGGGGGACTTTTAAATGAAAATGAAACTCAGTAAGTAAGGAATGAGTGGGAAGTTTAAAAAATACGTACTTTCATGATCGAGAAAGTAATTTTTGAGATCTCTACTGAAGCATCTTTTGCTCTGTAACACAGAAATGAATTTCAGCCTGATGACAGGTCTTGCACACGTGCCTTCAGAGGGCTGTGAGGAACCGTGTTAGTCTGTGGAGTCTCTGAAGGCCATCTCTGGCCACGTGGTCTCTCCATTCCAGCAAGGAGCTTCTTCATCGCTGCAGGGAAGGGAGGGGAGGAGAGCCCAGGGAAATCTGCTGTCTCAAGCAACAGACCTCAAACAGGCAGGTCAAGCAGCCTATGCCTGGGGGACTCCAGGCTGGGAGACAGGCAGGTAGAATTAATACTAAATGAAATCCCTGGTGCTATTTATGTAAGTATTAATGCTTGCATAGATTATTACAAATCAGCAACAAAATGCTTGTTGTAGGAGATACACAGCTGAATTTTCATCTTTTGCTTGTAAATGAGCAGGTACCCATGAAAATATTTCCAAGTCTGAATGGGAGAAACCACTGTTATAGGCGAAAGGGATATCTTGCTCTTTACGCCCTTCAGTCATGAGTCTTTTTAGATGTCCAGTGCATCTCAGTCACTGCCAGGTTTGCACTGAGGATACCTGACCAATAGGAATTTGAGTTATGCTGTCAATATTTCATGTAAACCAGAAAGCAAATGACAAATACTAGCAGTTCTTGTCTGAATAAATTCAAGCTCAACTTTCATTTCCTCCAACCTGAACTGAAATTAAGCTGCCAGGTTTCAGATCCTACTATTGATCCTTTGAGCTATGTGGTAGCCTGTTTTTATTTTTAATGAACAATACTTTCTTCTACTTCACATCTACATGACTGCTCCTACTTTCATGTGGATAGCAATGTAGCATAAGCAGAGCCTAGATTTCAACATCACAACAGGAAATATTTTGGGAGTACCAGCAATGACAGGATCTACCTACAAGTGTACAGTGAGTGGAAAGCAGACTGTTTTTAATGCTCCAGAGGAAAGAAAGAAAAGTCAAGCTCACTGAGATTTTGTCTGAAATTCATGTTCTTCTGTAAAGCCTACTGTGATAGGCTTCCATTATAAAGAATAAATAGTATAATGTATGAAAGGAATAGAAATATTCCTGTACCCCTCTGCATTTGTATCTCTCTCTGACTTGCAATCTTCTATTAAACCTCTGAACCTGCAGATCAGGATTCACAGTGGTCATGGACAAACACCTCAGCAAAGCTGTCCCTCCACCTGGCACTCACTGAAATCCTGATGTAGAAGAGGAGTGAATTACAGCTAACTTGAAGAGAAGCTTATATAATATAATAATATAATTATATATACATTATATACTTATATAATGTATACCGTTCTGCACTTTCGTCTTTCCTCTGTGTCGTTTGTGGACTCATACAACAGCTTTGGAAGGCAACTGTCTATTTGTCAACTAGTGAGGGTTTAAGTTTGGTTTGGGCTTGGGACATATGCTGTCCCAAGGCCGATGAGCACTGTGCTCGTGCTAGCGCTCGTTCTTCAGCAGAGTTTCACTGGATCCCAAAACTCCTGTCCAAAGTATCCCAAGGTTTGAAAATGAATATGTCAAGGATATCGGAGAAGTGGGGAAAAAAACAGTCCATTTGAAAAATACTAGAAAAAGCAATCTCTTAGAATCTTTACTGAAAGACATGAAAAATCAATGTTGCTACAATTGGAAATAGCAACATTTACATGCATGTATAAACCCCACTACAGAATCATCCTGCTCCACCCTGGATACCAGTTTTATATCCTTTCCTTCCCTCTGTTTATGTTTTTGTAAATGCCATGTGATTTAATTCCCCTTCTCAGGCTTTTATGAACTTTTACAGACCTCAAAATCTTGACTGATCCTACTCATTGACCTCCTTTCCTCCCAAAGCATCAGAAGGCAGTTGTAGCATGGTGCTGGTTCAATATGTCAAGCTTTCCTAAGTGGCCAGAAAGCCTTTGCTGCTCCAACTCCAGACTCCAGATATTCTGACAAAACAGAGGCTGTTGTGTTTTTCACTGAAAAAGAAGTAAAGCTGTGGAGGTGACTTATTCTGTGATATGCATGCTGGGGAAAAAAAAAACCAAAAATCTAAACCAAACAAAAAACCCAACCCAACCAAACCAAACCAACAAAACCAAACAAAACCAACCAAACGAAAGAATTATAGCAGAACAGCCAGAAACACAAAGACAATTAACATGAGGACATGCAAACTAAGACACAGGTGGCATCACTAGATGCTAGAAAAGATATTTACCTTTAGTTCTAGAAGCACTTAATTGAAAGATTGAAAAAGTACTTTAAAAGCCTGTTTGCTCAGTTGTTAGCTTCAATGTTTTGCTTATGTTTCATTGCTTTCCACTGTCATAGAATAGAATAGAATAGAATAGGGTAGGATATTTCAGTTGGAAGGGACCTGCAACGATCATCTAGTCCAACTGCCTGACCAATTCAGGGCTGACCAAAAGCTACAGCATGTTGCTAAGGGCATTGTCCAAATGCCTCTTAAACACTGACAGGCTTGGGGCATCGACCACCTCTCTAGGAAGCCTGTTCCAGGGTTTGACCACGCCCTTGGTAAAGAAATGCTTCTATTTCTTCTCTAGCCTTTAATAGATCAAGAAAGAAGAAACATTTCTCCAAGAATCTGTGTACAGCACTGGTGTATCTCAAGCCTGATGGGAATCTTTGGATTATATCAAAATGCAAACATTACCAAAGAAAATTGATTTAAGCAAACAAACAAAAAAACCTTTAGGGATGTAAGTACTTAGCTTTCTGGGGTTTCCATGGGAGAAACATGCTTTGCAGTAATACTTCCTTAAGCAATCCATCAGCTTCTTGGTTTTATGACAAAGGTGATCCTGAGTTTAAACACATATGTAACAATGGAATATTTTCATGCCATCTCAGCATGTTGGAAACATAACCCAGGCTTTGGTTACTGAAAACATTAGCAAACTTAAAAGAGGGTTGTATAAAACAATGACTGCTGCACAAGGAAGGCATTTGATTAATGATCATGTACTTCAGGCTCTTTAATTATTTTTTTCTCCTTGTAAATTAATGCAACTGTAATGTATTACAGGTAGAAATTAAGGCATAATTTGAAGTCTCCAGGACAGACTATGTTCGTGGAGCACAGGAACAGGCCTGTCAGGGAGGGAAAACGAAGAGCAGGGCAAAGGCAGGGGAGCTGCAAGCTGCAGGTGGTGGCAGGACAGGCCCACGGCAATGACCAAGGCCTGGCCATGAGGTCAGGGACATGGCCAAGGTCATGCTTGGACATCAGCCCACAGCCCCACCCTAGCTCAGTGGGACCAATGGCCAGGCAGGGCCCACTGGTGAGACAGCTCAGGCAGGGACCAAAAGCAAGAGCCCAGCTTAAAAGCTGCTCCCGGGGCAGGTGCGGGCATCTCCCTTGCTGAGGTTTTGACAGCTCAGCTCCAGTTTACCAAACCTTTGGGTTTTTTTTTTTTCCCCTTTGCAAATAGAAAAGAAGTAATTGCTTGTGTTCTTTCACCTTGTCCAGAGGATCTGAGAAGATGCCAGCAGGTCTTCACTGTGTGAAGAACAACCTGTGAGAGAACACCGATCGGTCCCCTCTGCCCCCACAGCACTGCCTCACCGCTGTCCTGGCGCAGGGTGGAGAGGTCTGAGGGTGCACGTGATGCTCGAGCTCCCGGCTGCCACGAGGCAAGGAGGGTGGCACCAGTTTCCCAAGGCTCGGAGGGAGCCCTGGCCGCAGGCAAAAGTTCGTGATTTGCTTCTAGCGCCAGGTAGCAGAAGGGAGAAATCAGCCCCAAGGTTGCCGTCTCTGTCTTCACCTTCCACGCTTTGTCACTACCACAATATTTTGCTGGTACAAAACCTTTCATAACGTTTCCTCTTGAACTCTCTCAGTCACAGTCCCATCCCGGTCTGCTTAGGACAATTATAATTAGAAGCCTAAAGTGAATGAAAACAACAGAGTTTAATAAATTATACTGTACTACCAAAGGTGGGGGGGAATAATCTGTATTTCTGCCCTGCAAACTCATGCAATGACCAGTCAATGTCAATAATTTATGATGAAGCAGTGAAGTGAGATGCAATCATGCATTCTCTGAACAAACCCCCACTGGCTGGTCACACTTTGAGGTAGTACAATGTCCTTAACAGCCAACCGAGAATAGCCTTTTTGAAACAAACCCTTCTCTGTGTGGCAGATGTGTGTAAAACCAGGCTGATTGCTGCAATCCAAAATTTTACATCTCTGTGGGCAGATGGACCATGTAGATGCAGTTTGCTGTTCAACTAGTACCTTTCTGCATAAACAGGTATGAAGAGGTGGGTTTTCTTTAAACGTCAGTTTTTAGAACCTGCTTCCTTGTTTTCATGAATACAGTGTCTGTTTCCATGGAAATAAACTTTTAGCAGAGAGCAAAAGCCAAAAGTATCAAAAACCTAATCAGCAGGGAAGTGCAGAAGTCCCCAAGGTCAGTGTATAGCTAGAAATGAAATTCAGGGACTCTTATCTGCAAACTTTTCAGCTCGTTTTAGTCTTGGGCTGTTCCTGGTTACTTTCTCATTGTTGCTTGTCCTCAGGTCTGGAAGGAGAGGGTTTTTCTCATTGCAGTTTTCTTTTTCACCAGCAGGACAGCAACGGTAATCATAATGCAAAAGCCAGCCTATGAAATACATTTAATTCTTAACCAAGATAGTAACTTCAGATGACCGTGACTTCTCATTGGAGCAGACATCTTCCTTTTAACTCATAGCATTCAGAATGTAAACCTCGACTTCATCTTCAAGAAACGCAAAGCCACTTTACTATATCAACCCAAAGAAATACAAAGTCATTTCTTTCCTTACTTCCAGGTCAAAACAAGCTGAAATATTCCTTCCATGACACAATTGCAGCTGGTGGTTGATCAAGGAATAGCACAGCAAAGCTGACCATCATAACCTACGGAGAGCTTTTGAATCTTTTAATGCTACAGAAATCTGAAATCTCAGACAAGAAAGGGAAAGGTGAACTTTTTCTGCTTCTGATTTTTCTACAGAAATGTAAGAAGATAAAATCCCCGAGGACATCCCTGCCCAGGACCAGCAGCCTTCACGTGGATGTGGGTCACCACCAGCCCTGGAGTCTCACCCCATGTGACTTGGTACAGTCTGTTGAATCCTGTGATGGGATCCCACTGCTTGAGGAAAGCTTCATTCTGCCTGTGTCTTAATTAGTTGGCATAATAAAGTTAGCCGACATTCAGATCTTGGAAGAGCCTGCTCAGGCTGAAAGAAGTTCCTTCCTGTCCAATTGACCTCGAGTCTGGAAAGAAGTAGATCTGCTGTTTCCTTTTTCTATCCTGGCTGCAGCAAGTCACTGAAATAAAGTGCTTTGTTTGTGGCAGTGTTTTTGTCCCTTAGTGCCAACTAAAGCCTTTCTGGGAGGTCTGTAAGTTTTCTCCTGTATAACAYTGGCTTTCTTGAGTGTTTATGTTTAGAGCTGTATATATAACTAATTAAGAAAATAAATTAAGTCCATACAAACCAGTTCTGTTAGGAGCCACAATAGCCCTGAATTTTTACTATGTGTTTCTGCCTAAGTTTGGTCAGAGGGCTTGGTTTTCTTTTTTGTAAGGGTTCAGCCGAGTTGTTTAATCAGGCATTATAAGCAGGTGTCTCTCTCTCCTTTTTTCCCCCTTATGCTTTCTTTCAGCCTACCGTTTCTCCTGCTCTGACCTCTTCTCCCAGTTTCCCATGAAGTGGCTTTGGGAATTAACTCATTTAGTTTGGCATCTTTGGTCAACATCACAGCCTGGGGCCAAGCAGGCTTAGTGCTAAGTCCTTGGAGCATACGCTAAACATCACCACCAGACTGTGACCCATTGAAAGCCATTGTTGCGTACAGGCCCCTTGTTGGTCCTGCAAGAGGGAATTATACCTCTAATGCAACAAATTGTCAGACAGCCTTGCCCTTGCCATATCCCTGTGCTTAGGCATTTTCATTCGTAGCACAGATCTTACAATTTTCTTTCTTTGCTGTATAGAGGAATTGGCAGTGCCTGAAAGAGTGTTTTTAGCAGCTAAAGAATGAAACGGCAGGAGTATCCAGCCCATACTTCCTTCCTAGTATTTCACCCAGCTTTTCCGTACCTATTCAATTCAGTTTAATAAAGAATTGCGTTCCTACTAGGATTGCATATGATGGTTCAGTAACCTACAGCATCCTGTTGAGCTTCTGGTTTCTATGTCCCATAAGGCTTTCTTTAAGGAAGTGGCAGCTCTTTTCTGCCGATGAAAGCATTCAAGTTAGAGGAAGGATAACTTTTAAAGAAATTTCATCTTTAAGTTAAGTAGTATTTTTGGTCAGTTGAAAAAGTAAAACTAAGATTTAGCCCCTGTGTCAGAGTGTCCGACTGATCAGATGTCATGCTTTGTATGCACATTCTGACAACTGATGTATATCTTTCATTACTGTTTCCACAAATCCTGACATTGACTTCCAGACTTCAGTGCCATTACTGTTTGCACTGAAAAGCGCTGATCAAATTCTCTTTTTTCTCCATATCTCCATATCTCCTGGCTGTTCTAAAATTTCTCCTCAGTTTTGCTAACTCATTTGTTAAAGCTATCATTTCTTTTTTTTTTATTATTTTTTTGTAGGTGCCTCTGTCCTAGAGTCCAGTCCATATGCCATACGGATGCCTTAATTTTTCTGACTACTCTGTATCTGTAATGCATTTTTGTATCAAATCTATTGGTTCATCTAGTTCGCAGCCAACCAGATTGAATTAAAAAGCTGAGTTTATTGTAGAATGTGCTCTCAAAAGAACCCTACACTATCTCTATGGCAAAGTTAAGCCGAATAAATCCTAGAGTTGTTGTTTGCAACACAGATGACAAAGAGGTTCAAAATTGTAGCTGCCATGTGTGTTACAAGACTGGCATAAAGAGATTGACTTTTAAGGAAAATGGATGACTGAATGTCATCCTACAACTGATGAAGAGCTTARATGATGACAAATGCAGCTAACAGAGGGAGCCAACAGAGAGCAGCCGTTTGTGCAGAAGAGTGCACAAGATGGTCCAAGAGCTTTTTTCAGAACAGCATAGCTGTGTCACTACAATCACAGGGACACTGACATGAGCCTGTGTCTATGAAGTAACAAGCTATTCTCTCGAAAAGGAAGTGTTCTTTACCTACTTTTTGCAGCAACAGACTTGATGTTCAAGACATTTCCAATGCAAGAATAAACAACAGCTTCCCAACACAGGTGATCAAGAAGCCAAGGAGCAGAGGTGCTCTTCTGGACCTGATACTTACAAACAAGGAGGAGTTGGTCAGGGATGTGAAGATCAGGGACAAGCTTGGCTGCAGGGACCATGAGGTGGTGGAGATTAGGATCCTGAGAGGATGGAATGGGGCAAACAGCAGGACCACAATCCTGGACTTCTGGAGAGCAGAATTTGTCCTGTTCAGAGATCTGCTTGGAAGAATCCCATGGGATATGGCCCTGGAGAGAAGAGGAGTCCAGGAGAGCTGGTGGATATTGAAAGGATCACCTCCTCCAAGCTCAAGAATGGTCCATGCCAACAAGCAGAAACCAAGCAAAGGGGGCAGAAGGCCTGCATGGATGAGCAAGAAGCTCCCGACTAGACTCAGACATAAAAAAGAGGTGGAAGCAGGGGCAGGTGACCCAGGAGGAATATCGAGATGCTACCTGACCATGGAGGGATGGGCTTAGGAAAGCCAAAGCTCACCTGGAGTTGAATTTGGCAAGAGATGTGAACAGCAACAGGAACATCAGCAGCAAAAGAAAGACTAGGGAAAACGTGGCCCCACTGCTAAACTGGGCAGGGGGCCTTGTGACAAAGGACACAGAGGTGGCTGAGGTACTCAATGTCTTCTTCACCTCTGTGTTCACTGGGAAGACTTGCTCTCAGTAATCTCAGGCACCAGTGGGAAAGTCCAGGGCAAAGTAGATTTACTCTCAGTGGAGGACAATCAGGTTAGGGAACATATAAATAAACTGGACCTACAGACATCCATGGGCCTGATGCAATGCACCCACAAGTGCTGGGGTAGCTGGCCTGTGTCATTACGGGCTGCTTGCAATCATCTTTAGAGGGTGTGGAGGAGAGGGGTGTGACTGGGGAGAGATCCTGAGGACTGGAAGGAAGCAAGTGTCTCTCCTGTCTCCAGCAAGGGGAAAGAGGATCCAAGGAACTACAGGCTGCTCAGCCTCACCTTGATGCCTGGCAAGGTGGTGGAGCAGCTAATCCTGGAAACCATTTCCAGACATCGTGCAGGACAAGAAGGTGACTGTAAGACTGTGAAAACTTATGAAGGGGAAACCATGCCTGACCAACCTGATGGCCTTCCACAATGAGGTGACTGGCTTGGTGTATGTATGTACAATAGGAAAGAAAGACTGGGAAATAATTATTCAGAGCAATGACCAGAGAAAAACTAGGTTCCTGCTGTATGTAATAGATTCAAGAAATGTTTACTGAGCATAAATTTGGATGCCTGTCTGTTGGGTAATTTTTATACTAGTGCTGACAGCTGCTTGCTGTAGCAGATGAAAGTACAGCGCTGCTGCCCTCTTTGTGTTTCTTTCTTATTCTGGTGCTGAGTCTCCATTAGCATTTCTGGAGGAGTAAATATGTTGATTGGGAAAAGATGGCTTTCTTTTAAATATTTGACATGGGAGCGTTACCGAGACATCAAGAGGAAAATGCAAAGATAAAGGAGGTGCTGTTTTGTCAGTGTCTGCATCTTCAAACGCCCACCACTACAAGCAAATCTACTTTATTTTTAGGAAGAACCATGATGGAGCTGACTGCCATCAAGTGACATCTCTTTTATGAGTGGACTGGTTTCAGCAACTGAGGTGCCTTTTGCTGTAGGAGTTGAGGAAATGTTCCTCACCTTTGACCACCTCCTTTTCCTCTTTGGTCACTGTACCTGCCTAACAAAGGCAAAAACGTAAGTAAAAACTACTAAACTAGCCACAAACAGCTAGAGTGGGTTGGACCTGTCCTGCTTCTGTCTCTGTTTCTGATAGCAGCTAGTATTATATGTATTAGAAGAACATGCAAGAAAGGCTGTCACTAACTACTCAGCCCAAAGGGGAAGCCTTTTATTATTTTTATCATTCTCATGGTGATGGCACAATGATTTTTTAGTCTTCACTAGCCTCCTGTAGCAGGATGCCATGCTGCCAATATCTGTTATTCAGTCCTTCTGTAATCCTCCTGTTACTGGTTTCACTTTTAATTTGTGGCAATGTATTCCATATGGGCTTGTATCTGTATGAAATGGTTTCCTGGTATTGATCTGAAATGCGTTTCCTTTCAGTTTGTCCCTGTTCTACTATTACAAAGGCCAAATAAATAGGGAGCTTTCCCCAGGCTTATAATTAATATTTTACCTTTGTGTGGATCCCTCTTGTTTGTCATGGGTGAAATCCTGCCTAGGGAGAATTACTACAGTGACTTCTTTGGGCCAAAACCACGTATCTTTTTCCCTCGGTTCTTGAGCTACTGACTTTCTGCTTGGAAAGAAACTTCGCTTAACATCCCATTGCTCTGTCACTCCTTTTGTTCTTGTATTACTGCTACATCTGTCTTCAGCTACAGTGAGCAAAATCAAAATTTTTTTATAGACCGTACCATCACCGTGGTTAACTGTTATTATTTGCTTGGAATAGAAAAAGCTGAGTGTGCCTGAGTGGGAAGAAAAAAAAGACTATCAGGTGAGAGTTATTAGGAAGTATCTATAAAGACTAGTATTTTCAACTTCAGCCTTTGATTTTCAGTGGATTTCTGAGGTTTTAACTTTATATGCACCTAATGGTACAGAGGGGCACTTTCTGTGATTCCTTTTGAAAGTTCAGTCTATGCAGAAGCCCAGCAGGGTCAGGTGTTTCTGACAAATCTCAGTAGGTATGGGACTTCACTACAGATGCCCAGGTAACCTGTGGCATTTCTGGCTTACCAGTGAGCAACACCAAAGGCGCAAACGCCAGCAGTGCTCTGAGAGCTGCAGGTGCCTTACGCTTTGGAAAGTCACGCTGCAGCTTTTCCAAGTCAGACCACGGGAAACAGAGGAATCAGCGAACCAGCAGCCTTTGCCTGGAAACGTGCTGTTAAAAGATGTTCTCAGGAGTTGTTTTCCTTTGCATGATGCTGCCTTTGTGAAATGGTAGAAACCTGTTCCTCGTTCGTACCAAACTCCCAGATGACTGGCACTCATCTTTCTCTCACCTATGTTTTCATGATGAAGGACACGCACCACTGGAAAAAGATGATAACTTGAAATGTTTTGTCTTTGTAGGTGGTTTTGGTCCAATTAATGAAGTAGGTTAATTCAGATTCTGGTGAACGCATTTATCTTTGTGACACATCCAGGCAACCTAAGTAGGACAAGGAAACTAATAGACTTCTCTATTTCTTTACACTGGTCCTGAGGTGACACTTTAGCCATTACATGCTTACCTACCACTATCTAGTCAAGCAGTAACAACATGTTTGGCCTTAACTGAACACCAATAAAACACCATTTCTGCTGTGACTAGCTTGAAGTCTTCAAAACAGATACAGATAAAATTCACAGGATGACCTAGGGAAATCTTTCTGGGATTTTTCCATGCAGCTTTCTTTCCTCTCATGCAGTGCAGTGGTAGAGAAGACATTTGGCAGACAGAGGACCACAGCTATGAAAGAAGTGAATTTCAGTAAACATCTGAGGGCATGACCTTGTTAAACAGTATGGAGGACAATCATTTTTTATGATCCAGGCTTTTTTAATGAGGATACGCTGCGTTCCTCGGGCTACAAGATAAAGAAACAGGAGGCTACCAGGAAGGACCTCCTTTGCGTGTGCTGCTTGAGAAGCCCCTGTCCTGTCTGACATGACTGATGCTCTGTTTGCTCTGATGATGATAATCTAAGGAGGAGGGAACAGGAGCGCAGTGTTCCAGGATTAGAAAGTTAAGCATTGTAGGGGGGACATTGGTGGGGGGGTTGTATGGCTGTCACTGTAAGTGTGAGAAAGAGATAGCAAAGCAGTAAAAGAACAAACAGGCAGTGCAGATAGTTTACGCAGTGTCCTGCTAAGAATTAGATTAACTTCTGGCTGTAATACTGTCATACAAGTAGTGGGGTAAAGGCCTGAATAAAACAAAATGAAAGTCATTGCCAAATAAAACAAAATGAAAGTCATTGCCAAATGTGTATCTTTATTTACAGCTTTGTCTCCTAGACTACTTCCTTTCTTGGGAATTTATCTCATACAGTGTGTTTAAGTCATGGTCATCTTAGACACAGATTCCTGTTGGAATCTTTTGTTTTGTTGGTCAGGTGCACAAAACAGTATTCAGTTTTAGGTTTTGTGGTTTGTTTGTTTTTTTTAATTTAGGGGAAATGTCAGTCCCAAGGGATTTCATCCTATGCAGCGTAATGCAGCTGGGTTTTGTTACCTGCTTTTAATAAATCTTAAGCTCAGAAGGCACTACTAGGTCACTTGCAGTGAGTTCTTGCTTGATGCACACCATACAGTTCTGCCCAGCTACTCTGTGTGGAGTCTTGCAATTTGTGTCTAATGAAAGCATTGCCTTCAGGAAAAAAGGATTCATTCTTGATTAGGAGAGAGCAAGAAGTAAAGAACCCTCCATTTCTTAATAGTTGATTCTGGTAGTTAACCTTTGCATTAATTGCAGCAGCTTTACTTTACCTTTATAAAACAAGCAAAAAGGAATCTCCTGTCAATGAGCTTATAAATTCCCTTTTGCATGAAACTTCAAGCAACACCATTCCAGGGTAAATGTGTATGATCTGAAAGCATTAGGCTGGATTCACTCTTGGAGTATAGCTCTGCTGAACCCCACTGAGCAATACTGGTAATGTAATAGCCTCACAGACACACACTGCCTCATCTCTTGTCAGAACAAGGTATACCCAAGACTTTAATTCACACTAACCCAGTTTAAGTTTGGCACAGCTGTGCAATAGTCCTTAGCTGTTGCCCAGTCAATCAGACTGTCATTTACTCTGTTTCTGCAGCATAATCTTGTTGATTAAAACCCCACTTTGTGTTAGCACATATCCAATGTAAACATCTAGTGATTTTGCCGTTAGAAAATTGATCTGCTGGTGCATCTGTACCGGTTGAAAACTAAGTCCTTCCCTTCTGATGCGTGGAGGCAGGGAGGGGAAGAAAGGGTAATAGCACTAACGTCCCTCAGAAAAATTATTAACATGTACAAAAACAGTTGTGGAGAAATAAAGTTAAACAAAACATAGCATTATCACAGGCCTCATGTCTGTGCATTGCAGATAAAACATTATACCTTTCCTTTTGCACTAGTCTAACAACGGGGAACCATTATTCTGTGCTAACAGCCGTTTGTGTTAACATTCTCCCCTGATTATGTCCACAGACACTCGTAACAACATGCTGAATACAGAAAGGACTTGTACAATGTTTTGACTTTATTTCAGCTGTTTAGTGCTAGACTCACTTTTCAAATTAAGGCAGGTAGACCAGTCCTGCTCTCATTAAGCTTAATGATAAATTAAACATTGATTTCAAAGGAAGCAGCACTGGACTTCCATGGAACATGAAATCTAAGATAAAAAATGGTGATGAAGTAAGGCTCTCGTTCTGTCCTGCCAGTCTGTGGCAGTGCATGTATGAATAGAAGGTAGGTTATAATATGCTTGTCACTATGGAAGAAAATGATGCACATCCACTTTCTGGTTTGATTTCACACACATCTTTTATAACATTGTTCAATAATGCATGAAAAGATCCTGGACCACATCCTCTGCTTATGTAATAGGCGTAAAACCGATGGCTTCCAGAGAACTGTTCTAGCACAATATTCTGCAGGTGA
This sequence comes from Phoebastria nigripes, assembly GCA_035582835.1. NCBI lineage: Eukaryota > Metazoa > Chordata > Aves > Procellariiformes > Diomedeidae > Phoebastria > Phoebastria nigripes. Next base: position 763,098 of record JAYKAV010000222.1, on the reverse strand, counting down.
GGATACAGGCTGTGAGGTATGTTGCACTACAGACGAATAAGCATCATTGTCCTTTCAAGTAACAAGCTGTGTGCTTTTTTTACATAGGATTCATTTTGTTGAAAGCAATGCAGCTTTTCACAGAGTCATAGAATGGCTGAGGCTGGAAGGGACCTCTGGAGGTCATCTGGTCCAACCCTCTGCTCAAGCAGGGCCACCTGGAGCTGGCTGCCCAGGACTATGTCCAGATGGCTTTGCTCCCTTCAGGTATTTATACACACCGGTAAGATGCCCCCTGTAGGTGCACGTGCTTCACTGAACAGTTTGTTGTGTGGATGATGTGTGACGCTTTCATTGTTTTGTATTTCCTGGCAAGCCAGTGCTAACACCTACTGATATGGACTTAATAATTAAATTAGAAAACCATTAAATAAGCTGTGGGTTGTAACTTCGAATATCCCACGTGCAGATGTTTCAATACTGCAATCTGAGTAAAAAGACTGATTTACAGGATGTCTACCACAGACAAACTCTGAAGTGCTACCATCTTTTGTGAAGAATTCACTCTCAATTTTGGCTGTCTTATTGTAAGCCCAAAATAACCAAACTAATCCATTCCTTGCTTTTCTCACAGCAATTCTGTTTAAGAAGCTAAATGCTCATATAAGAGCCAAGCCCTGATTTATGTGCTAATTGCTATTATGACAAAGAGAGATGCACTGTTTGAGGGTCCTGTCCTACCTTCCAACACGTGAATGAAATTTTTGTTTGAAGTTAAGATACTGCTTTTTGGATGCCTCTCTATGAGCAGGCTCAGAGACTCTGCCCTTCCCAAGGGATTCTCCAGAAGGAAAGATGCTGCAAATGACACAGGGACTTTACAGCGATTTTCCTAAATGCCTAAAGCTGGTCCCTGTAGCTCCATCCTACCCCTAAGACAGCATCACAAACAGATGCCTTGTACTTGGGTTCTGACGGCAGAGCGAATCAAGGCCAAGTGGTGTAAAGTGTTCCAGGATTTCTCTTTCCTGGCCTCCGTCTCTTCTGTCAGTCCCATTAGGCTAGCCTGCCTGGAAATGTTAAAGTGATGCAAGCTTGGCAAACCCTCCCACCTTGGCAAACAACCTCTCCAGTTGCTGTTAGAGCTCCCAGAGGTCCCCTTTCCAGGCACGAGTATTCAGTTAATTAACTGGAGAGAATTAAATACACGGTTGGACTGCATGAAAGGGGAAAGCCCACAGGAGAACCCAGGGGTGGGTACAGCTTGCAAACGGAGCCCAGGTAATTCAATTCTTCAGGGCAACTGGTGCTGTGGTTTAACGCAGCAGTACAGATGGACTGAGAACTGTTCCCAAAGCTTTAATGTGCAAACAGTTAATGTAAAGCAAGGCTAAAACTGGCAGATAAACCCTTCTTCCCCGAGCTGAGCAGCTGCTCCACTGCTGCTGCCCCTGGTCTCAGCCTCCTCTCGCACTTTCTGCTCCCAGCGGTCCGGCCCTCGCCCGCCGCGGTGTCCCCCAGGGCTTTGTGGCTCTCAGTCCCAAAGAGGGCACCAAAGAACATCGCATTTGGGTACTTCCCGGGCCGGCTCACCCTAGCCGACAACGCAACTGGCATTTGAGCAGAAAAGAGAACTGTTATGGGCGGGGGAGTATTCAAAGTGCAGGCACAGGGGCTCAGAAAGAAGAAACAGACTAAACCCTGAATTGCTAAAGCCTGCAGGTAGTGTGTCGTTCTTAAATACCAGACAGCAAGCATGGTAAGGAGCCTTTGAGGGCCACAGGGTTTATGCCAGGAAACATCTAATTATCATAAGAAGAAATGAAGCGGGGGTTTTTCCTGAAGCAGTAGTGGGACAGGGGACACATAGGCACATAGTATGTGCCACCTTTTAGACGAGAGTGAAAGCCGGATCCTGGAATCACCGCTTCTAACTCATTTTCAGCACTTAACAGTGTTAAGCCCAGTTTGTCATCCTGTCCCTGGCAGGACGCCATCTGATATTCTCCTTCAGTTATTGTCCAGAAATACGGTACATCTCTGTCAACTGCTGTCATGTTTTGTTTCCTGAGGTGGTGGTATTCTGTTGTGAGTTATGATATAAAAATCTAATCTTTACCACAACTCTCTCATAAGGTACTATTTTTGCTGGCTAACTAGGGCCAGTGTATGATGTAATGTCCTTGGCACRGTAACACTCTTTGCTACCACAGCTGAAAGCTTCTAGGAGGTCTTACTATATTACAACTCCTGTGGAGTCTACAATAAGCATAGTGTATACTAAAATACAATAGTTTTCTTCATAAGTTACTAGATACAGAGAGATTGAATGTAGGAAGTTGATGAGTACCTTAGATAATCAACTAATATTGTTTCAATAACTGCTGTTTTGTGAGTTATTTTCTATGCCATTTTATTGATTTATTTCCATTTGTAGTATAAGCCCCCGTATTTGGCTCTCAGCTCTTTACTGACACTGTTGTGATAGGCAAGAAAGAAATTACAGCAATCTGTAGAGAATGTTTAAAATGCTGAGGGCCAGCAATTGAAGGCAAAATCTAATTATTTTGGATATGACCACAATTCTGTTACCACCAAGGTTTCTTCAGAATAATTTGCATCAAAGGCTAGAAGAACTCCTATGTGTAGGTATAAAAATCTCTGAATGCCTATGCGGAAAAAATGTCCTTTTTTTCTTATCAAATGTCCTTTTTTTTTATGAATTGCTATGTAAATTCCACTTGTACTGTAGTCTTGTGCTACTTCTAACTAGCAAGTCTTTCTGCATTTCACTTTAAATCAAACGAAAAATAAATGGTGTGGCCTCTAATGCACACCAAAGAAGGAAACAGAGCTGCTTCAGTGAATACTTGATTCAATTTCAATATGAGAATGGAGCCAATTTCAAGAACTTATTTATCCTGGGCCTGGTGCTTTCACCTAGGGAAGCTTTCTCTTTGCTGTCACAGGGACCTGCAAACCTCCTATTCAAAACAAAACCAAACCAGATTAATTTCCCCTGCTCTTGTTAGCGAGGTTGCTTTCTTACATTGTGAAAACAAAAAGAGAATAGTGCAACAGGAAGGTGTTACTGCTTGCTTTTTCTGGTGCAAGGACACTGACGGGACTGTCTGAGACCTGGTGACGTGATCGTAAAACAAATTGCCACGATTAGGTTTTGAAATCTCTACATAAAACACTCTATCGCCTTCCTCTAGAAGTATGTTTCTCATTGATGCTGCAGAACTGACCCCTGCAAGGCTGAGTGACCGTGATGATTCACGTGCGACTGCAGACTCCTGGCCAGCGGCGCAGGGAGCCTGTCCCCGCGCGCCTGCTGCTTTCGTGCTGGCGTAGCTCCTCTGCCAGGAGCACCCTTTCCCTGCTTTGTGCCAGCAGTAAAAACTCAGGCCTGACACACCTACAGCCTTACATACCAGGCCAAATAGTGTTAATTATGTTAATCAAAGAATCCTCTTGGAGCGTAAGGTGATGTTTTGACATTGTGGAGATGATGAAGCTACTTAACATTCAGGCTGCCATCCCACAGTCCTTCCCTACCAGAGAAAACTGTGAGCTTCGGTTTGAACACATACTATGTTGCATGGACTTACGTGTTCTGCTGTATAGACAATTAAGCTTATGTTTAAACAGGATGGGTATGTTTGATCTCCCCTGCTTACTCACACTAGCCTCTGAAGTCGAAGACCTGCTTATGCAAGCAATCTGCAGGGAGCAGGGGGAGGTTGAGGTGCAGGCAGCTCTTATAGCCCATTCAGTTTGTTGGCAATAGGGCAGTTTTGGTACCCCCTCAGATGCAGATTTTTTATACTCCACTCCTGAACTCTGGTATTGTGACGCCACGGTTTCGTGGTGAAAGCTACAGCACGGCAAACCTGATCTAGCTGTCTCTGCATCTAGACGTGACTGACCTAATTATTCCAGGCGTTTGTGCATCTTGAAGCTTGGCTGGTCACAAGTGGTTAGTAAACGTAGTGTGCAAATGAAGCTGGCTCTCTGTCCCTTTATTGTTTTTCAGGCAGCCTTTAGCATGGCATCTCCACTCTCTCACCCTCTTCCCTAGCACACACCCTAGTTTGTGGCTGCCATACTCCCTCTCATTCTGTATTTTGGTGCTTTCTTATCACATGGCTACTTTTAAAACGCTTAGAAACACAGAGTAACTTCCCCTCCATTTTAGTTTCACAGCCTTCTCGCTGTCTGCTGCTATAGCTGTTAAAATAACTGTGTTGTGAAAGTCATTCTCCTGAGCTGTGGGATTTGAGGAAATGGTTTCTTCATTGAATAATGTATTTTTGCACACCTCAATACTGTTTGCATAAAGGGGTCAGATCTAGGATGGTGGGCAACAGGCATGTCACCAGTGAAACAGTTTCTCTTATCAAGGGCTGCACTTGCCTAGGGTGTGTGAGACCGAGATTCAGCGTCCTCCTCTGATCCAGGAGATTGCTACAGAAATTCTGTGATAAAATCACTAAGATATTGGTGGAGCTGGGATGAAAACCCTCATGTTCCATCTCTGCAGCTAGTGTCCTAACCACTTGCACGCTGCTGCTTGATAAGTAACTAAAGGTGCCACACGAAGTGGGAGGACTCCCAGCAGAGGAATACAGCCCCACCACCCCTGCAAGAGCCCTGCCTCAAAACCAGAACAGTATGCAGAGGTGCGAGGAAGCAGGGTGCTGAACGTGGGTCCCTTGTCCTCAGTGGTTAGAAAGAAGGGAGACCTTGCTTCTCTGCTGTTCTGCTCACCCTTGAGCTTAGTGCTGTTTCCTCTGCTTTTGTTACATAGGCTACAAAATCAAACATTTTGGTTTGGCTGGAATGAAAAGTCTTTTTGGTACAAAAGGGAATTTTTCAGGTTTCCACTTTTCACTGGTAAATGATCAAGTGAAGAATGAAATGTTGGGACTGGCTACCAAGTTAAGGACGAGCAATTGCAGTGCCTGTTCAGCTGTCTGACTCCTCACACTCCCTCCTCCCCTGAACTCTGCTGCAGAGTCATTCTCCAACCTGCAGTGGCCACCTCTCCCCACTCACCTTCCTTGTTGTCCTAGCCGGTAGAAATGTGCTAGCATCAGCTGCCATTTCACAACATCCCTCCTTCCCTCTCCCTGTGCTGGTTCTCTGTCTCTTGGTTTGCCGCTCTATTACCCTCAACTCATTTTCAGATCTCATTTTTCTTCCTAGAAAGCTGAGTTGCTGGACCCCCTTGCAGGTGAGCTCTGGGAGCAAAATGGGGGATATAGGGCAAGTCACCCACCCAGTTCACTGTCACGAATGGAGCGAGAGGGCGAGATGCACTTCACTCGTAAGAGAGAAGCAGCAATATGTTTATTGATGTAAGACAGCAATTTAACAAAATTTTTATAGTAAATGCGACAGTGAGTTAACAAGATTTGATGGCAAGGTGCACTTGATTATTTACTGCATGGAGGACAGGGTCAGACAAAATTGTCAGGGAGACCCTCCCGTTGAGTCATGAGGTTCAGAAAGGACCCCCTGTCCCTCTAAACTCCTTCTCAGAGAGGACTCTAGGTGTGGCTGGATCAAATCCTAGTCCCAGACTTGGTCAACGTTTTATGTCTAAAGGATTATATATGCACAATCAATCCTTTATATCACTTACTTATGATTTCGAAGTTTAGCATGCTATTAGTCACTTACCAAGGATCTGTCGTGGCAAGGAATCTCTCAACCTCAAGGAGTAACCCTGAGAGGTGTCCCTACTCAAGGGGAGATCCTGGCATGCAGCCCGCTGTCGAGCAGGAGAGCTCAAAGGGCTCTTGGGCTGCCCACTATTTATGGGGGTAAGATGATTGACTCATAGTCATATTTACAAACCGACTGCAGACGTTAGTTTCTTCCAAATTTATTTGGAGTCACGCATTGATCAGCACTGTGGTTGGTGAATGCATCGCCTATTGTGTTGTTATCTGCATCCATCAGATGCATTCATCACGGTCACCACAGGTGATTACCACTTGAGCAGGGTTAGGGAAGAAGTCAGGTCGGGGGCAGGGGGAGCACACCGTCACATTCACTCCCTCCTACCTCCATAAGAAACAAGTGTGAAGCAGCTGCGGACCAAAGCTAGGAATTACCTTTTTGCTTTGTGATTTTTTTGCGATTGCTTTGTGATTGGTATTTGCTTTGTGACTTGACTCTTTTCTTTGGTCTCATTTCCTAACACCAACAGTTGCTCCACCTTTTCTGTGTCTGGCATGTTAAATATTCTTCTGGAAAAAAACTGGGAGTGCCCATAGAAACATTTACCCACCTGCTTCATGGATTTTGCCCTTTTTTTTTTTTTTCCAATTTTTTTTTCTGTTTTTGTTTTATTATTCTAGCTTCTTTCTTTCCCAACATGCACCGCTTGTGACCATCCACCCACGCATCGCAGTTGCCAGCTCATCACCACACCATGCCTTCAAGCTTTTGGGTTCTGAAAGTGGCAATACCCAGAACTGGGCAATCACAGGAGAATTTCAGGGGTTGGTTTGTTTATTTATGCAACTATTAAGTTTCTGGCATGCATGCTGCAGGGAAAGCACTGAAGTCCTCACCTGGGCTAAGGCTCAAAAACAAAAAAACCCGTAAGTTTAAAATAACAGAAAATAGACATCTGTATTTTTTTAAAAATCTACTGAAAAATGTGTTTGTTTAGGACCTGACTTAAGCTTTGTACCTGGGTCCAGCAGTATTATATAAAACAAGCAGGTCCTTTTTTCTTCCCCAATTACTATATCATCCTTTTCTTTGTTTAGATATTTTGAGCTGAAACTGAACTAAAATAATCTGAAGATCTTGACATGAAGAATAAGRTAAGCCTCCTAGGATACCATTAATAAATGCCATGGAGTCACAATATATATCTGAAAAGTTTCTGGATTCATTCTCCCCTTCCTCTTTTCCTCTCTTTTCTTTCCTTGTGTCCCAGAGGCAGATAACTGCAAATTGAGATTTTCAAAGCGGTGCAGAGGATTTATTTTAATGGCAGATGCATGGCTAATCCCATGCAATGCTTTCAGATCTCAACACCCGCTTCTTAGTAACTGGCTGGAAAAGGCTGCAGAGTTAATCTGGGAGCTAATGCACACGTCTGCTAAGCACTTCTTTTCAGCACAGACGTCTGGGCACTGTGTACTTGTGGCCCAGGAGGCATGGGGATCTGTTAGACACAGGGCATCTGGGAGTCTGGCTGCAGCATCACTGCACCCCTCTGCAAAGCCCTTTGGCTGGGGCTGGGGAAAGCCCCCATATCCTGGCTCCCAGGCTTTGGGGCTGGGATGGTATGCACCCTGAGTCTACGTGCATGCATCAGTGCAGTCATGCTCCCTGGACAAAACCACAGTTGCTGTTAAAGAAGGGTCTGTGATGGGCCCCATCGCGGTCCCAAGGCACCTACAGCAATCTGAGTCCCCAGAGAGCTCCTTTTTTTTCCACCATAGATCACTGCACTGGGCTGCTTGTCCACCACATGCTACAGCAAACCTCCTCAAGCAGCCTGTATCCCGCTTTGGCTCGTGGCCCCTCTGCTGCCACAATTTTGGCAGCAGTGCCTCTAACTGGCACATGCAGGTCCCCCCGTAACCTGCCCCCCCTGCACAGTCATGTCAGAGCTCAGGAGCACCCTGGGTTCTGATCCTCTAAAAATGAGCCTTTGCTGCATTTTCCTTGGAGGATGTTTGTGAGCCAGTGAGGAGTGCTGGCGTCAAGAGGAGGGCTCCGAGTCCTTGCTTAGCTGCATGCCCTGTCATGGTGATTTAAAGCTGCAAGGGAAAGTGACTGTTAGTAGCAAAGCAGCAGGAGGGCAGTCTTGCAATGAAATAGGAGTTTATGTTGCCTGTTTTCAAGTATGACATTTAATTGTCACTAATAATGCCATGAATCATAATTATGTCTATTGTATTGTGTTTGTCTCTGATAAAGGAAAGCAACAAACGGTATTAGCCATGGGGATATTATAGCACGCATAGATCTTGCCTTTGCAGTCTGGCTGGTGCACAGGTGACGAGGGGCGCAAGGGGCGACCCGGGCTCCAGGGAGGGCGCCCGAGCCCCGAGGGAAGGGCCAGGAGAGACCTGACAGAGGGAGATGGCTGGGGAGGGTCTTCCCTGGTGCTGTCGGGGTGACCGCCCTGCCTGCTTGCCCCTGCAGTGGCTGTGCTGCCCCAGCTCCCAGGGTAGCCCTTGGAGCACGGCGCTGTGGGGCTGCTGAGATGGTGGGACTTGTGGGCAGCGGGTGAGGGTGCAAACCTGTTCATGGGTTAGCTTTCCCAGGGAGCTCACAAGCTGCAAGGAGAGGTAGGTCAGGTGAAATGAAATGCTCTCAAGGGCCACTGCAACAGCGGTTGGATCCATGTCCCCAGGGTCTTCTCCTCACCTCTTGCAGTGGGCAGGAGAAGACCCTAGGCTTGAACTCGTGGGCCTCCCTGTGGAGCCAGAGGAGACAGCCACAGGGTCCTTGGGAGCAAGTTGGGTCACCACCTGGTGACCTGCTGGGATGCACAGRGCCATCGGACAGAACGCAGGCAGCAGAGGAAGGGGGGAAAGCCTGGTGTCTGTTTCCTACCCAGCTGCCAGTGCTCAGCACGCTTGTAAAAGCATCGGTGTCCTTGAGGTTCCCATCTCCTCATTCAGAAGTGTTTGAATTCTGCCAGAAGGCTGAAAGTTACTGCAGGAGAGGGATTATTCACAGGCAGAATCCTGTGAATCCAGATCCCCCTTAGGACTTATTTCCTTAGGACCCAGGCTTAAAATATGCAATTTTCAGCATTTGCACCTTTTTTCAGGTGCAAGCAGCTTATAGGAAGCTATAAGGAAGCAGCTATAAAGCTCTGATGGGTAGAGCACAGCTGATTGCCTCAGCAACCTGCCTCCCTATGAAATGAAATGCCAGCCACCTCAGAGATGACCCTAAAGCAGGTGCAGAGGCTTGCCCATGTCTTTTTTGCACATTTTTTCACCACTGAGGGGCCACAAGTAATGCATGTTCTGGTACAAGGACAAGCTCAGCTGATACCACAGCTTTATCTTTTTTAGGTTTTTTGGAGTTTTTTTCCCTGCAGACTTTTTTCAGCTGTATGAGAGACATTTCTCTTCCCTCACATGCCCAGCTGATGGGAATTTTTGCATGGACAGAGCACAAGACGCATAAGGTGCTACAGCCAGAATTGCACAGGCTGATGATCTGAGGAACAGATAACTTGCAAATGGCCTTTACCCCTTAAAATATGTTTAAGAACAGGGGAATGACTGTGTGAGTGATTCCCAAACTGCACGACAAAAGCCTCAGTATAATCTTGGMATGTTTTTTCCTGATAATTGTCAGATGCTAATTAGGGAGACAAACGGGCATTCACCAAAGATGTCTGTATTTATTTCAGACTTAATTATGCTAACCTAGAAACAGGAATGGACAATCATCCAGCCGCTACTCTTCGGCTTGTTGTTCAGCTGGAAGCAGATAACTATGCTGCAGTGCATTATTTAGGATATAGGGATTCAGAACGATCAACTCAGTCTTTCTCTTTGGTATTTTTTTTTCTTCTTTATGGAGAGATTCTACCTCAGAGTTTGGAGGAGGCATGTAATCACTCACTGCGAGACAAGAAATTATTTTACGAGAACAAATGCTGGTTGCCATGGTTTCCAAGAGGCAGAAACTCCAAGGTCATTCCTTGAAAATTCTTCACAACCGGAGCCAGCAGCGGGGATACTCCCTCACCTTGCCGAGTAACCCTCCCTTGCCTATAAATACGGTCCTCTCATCTCCACTGGTATGCAGCTTCCTGATTAAGCCACAATAACACCGATAAGAACATGATGTGAAAAAACCTTCAGTGTGTCTGAAAACAAAGTCAAGCCTGGATTTACAAGCCTGTGGGTTTTCCTGGTTGGCTGTTTTCTGGCTCCTCTGCACRTCTGCTGGAAAACCCGACCCACCTGCCGTGTTTGCCGACTGGGGAGTTGCAGGTGCAACTGAGAAACTTTCACCTGAAGGAAGTGCCAGAGTAGCCCTGCATGGAAGGGCTGACACATGGACAAGCAAATGGAAAAAGCACCAAAGATAGGACCATGCATTTGCAGTTATGTTAGGAAAAAATGTCAAAAGCTACATTTCATGGGTTTCTCCTCTGGGTCTGAAGTACAAGGAAAAATATGTTTCTTTCCATGACTGGGGTGTATGGCATCATTACTGCTCCTAAATGCCTCAGGACTGACTTACGTGCTAGTGACTGTAAAAAAGACATCTTCAAACACATGTGCAAAATCCAGCTCTGTGACCCTTCAGCATCCCACCAAAATGCCAGCAACCTTTACACTGCTGAAATACTAACCTGCCAACACAGTGATTAGATGAAGTCTCCCCTTACGCTGGAACTGCCAGGGCAAATTAATTAACAGATAATACTATTCAGACGTTTGTTTAAAACCACAAATTTTCATTCTGGCATGAATTTACAGAGGAAGGCACATAAGCCTTTTGCTCACATTTGTACAAATGCACAAAACTGTGTGCACATTATGCCATAACAAACTACAGTTTACTATATTTGGCTCATGTGAAAAGAAAATGCATCCCTCTAAGATGTGTCCAAAGCCTTATTAGTGTAGCAAGCATCTTTCTTTGCACAATGGGGTGTGTGTATGGTGCCTCAGTCACCAGTGCCACAAAATCAGTGACCCTTGAGTACTTGCTAATTTCTGTTTCTGTCAATTTAAAACCAGAAAAAATGTACCAAAGATTAGAAGTGACCTGGGAAACAGCTACATTTAAGTGATAGAAATAACATTTTGCAGTGGATCACTGGCTGCACTGTGTGCACAACTACAATGCTCAACCGGCCAAGCCACCATCTCAGTGACTGAACATCCTGTGCAGAGGGAAGAATCTTTGTCATTAGAGCACTGGAGAGTGTATAGGCTGCCAGTGCAACAAACTCCTTTCTGATGAGATTCCTGGAGCCAGATAGGCAAGAAGTCTGTGACTGGGACTAGACTGTCTGCTGCTAGCTTGCTATTCAAATCAGAAGAGATCGATGCACAAGTTTATTACAGAGGAAGAGAAGCACAGATGGAGATTCAAGGGCTGAATTTTACAAAGGATTTAAGGACCCAAGCTCTGCTTAAGTCCTGCTTTCAGCATCTAAATTCCAAACTACCTTCCTAACACTTCAGCACAACTGCCACCTCTACTGGAAGCCTGTTACCTCCATAGCACCACAGTTTTGCCATAAAGCTGCCTAAATGCACAGAGCTGTGTATCTGCATTTGTGTACTCTTGCCTCAGTGTAAACAGCTCTTTAATTCACTAACACTTAACTCCACTTGGGTATTAAGATGCCTGAGCCTGGCTCCAGGTCTTTGGAGGCTTTTATCAGAAGTGCAAACAGAAATTCCACAACTGGTAAATAATTAGAAATGTTCATCATCTGATACTGGCAAGGGAGTCTGTGCACCCAATAGCTGTGACCCTGGCCTGGAAAGCCGAACAACACTCTGTGTTGGTACACCTCTGACCCATTATCTGTCCTTGAAGGAATCATGTTGACCTCTCTATGCCCTGATTTTCCCAGCTTTGAAATAACAATGATATGTTCCCACACTGAAGCGATGTGGTTGGAAAGTGCTAACAATTATTTCTCTGTGACCCCTTTGTGAAAGCCAGAGGGACCTCTTCTACAGGAGTTCAGATGCTGACCCCTCAATTTCCTCACAAAAGCGTCTTTTGATCTGTCTTATCTTCATTTTCAGGCTCAGGTCAAAACTGTTGAGTGAGTCAGATATATGGGGTTTGACCTTTCATAACCCCCAAAATGATTTTTGGTGGGGAAATCCACTTTATATAGCTATAGGTACTTTAACTGAATGTATGTATTCGTAACATCTGTACAGGACTTACTATTTAAAAAAAAAAAAAAAGAAAAACAAAAACAAAAAAGAAAGAATAAAACGATAAACATATTCAAAAGATGTTACTGAGATATTTTTGGTTTTAATTATGTTACCTCTGTCTGTGGATGTGAAATACTTAAAAATCTGCCCCTCTGTCTAAAACCAAACAAATCCATACTGAAGGCTAGATTGTATTGGTCAGCAGTACCATAAGCATTCACATAATTTAGAAATCCTAAGAAACAAAGAGAGCTCAGTCTCAGGCTGTCTGTGTAATAAACCAACAGATTATTGAAATCTAAGTATACAGAAATTACTATTTCAGCATAAACTTTCCTTTCCAAACTTTAAAACAAACAAGTTTGATTTCCTTAGGGAGTCTGTGTTAGGCATTGTAGTAGTACCTGCTATGCCAGCAGAGCGGGTAATTTCCCTCTCTCTCCTAGTACACATGTCCAAGGTGAAATTCCTGCAGTTTTCCCTTGCTATATTTAAGATTCACATCAGTTTTCTGCTCACTAAATCATAACTTTTCCTATGTAAGGCTGTCCCACAGTATGACACAAGCTGAGCTGAGAAGGGGAGGCGCACATATAGAGGCCTTCATCACAATGTAATGTGGCCACTTAATGTTTGAAATACTATTTAGGCTGTCTCTGTCTTTCCCTTCCACCTTGTTCCTATCCAAGTTCTCATTTTCAAAGTCTTTATTTTCCCTTTTTCCGTCACATTTGTCCTCTTTCCCCTTTTTGTTCTTTTAAAAAGCTCTCCATTTCACAACTTAATCTTTCCCCTCGGTTCAGTCTCTCTGGTGGCATCTTTTCATTGCAATAGTCCCCCTTCCCAGTTTGTGCATGTGTACAACCCATGGCACTCCCCGTGACTTTCTCTCTGCTTATTTTCTCACTGTATCTCCAACTTTTCCCTCCCCTTGTCCTGAAGGCCACTCCACTCTCCCCTGCCTGTCCAGCAGCACCTCTCCTCTCTCCTCCAAACCCCCAGCCTCTCTGCTGGTACTCGCCTGGGAAGAGGGCTCATGGGAAGAAGACGTTGAAGAAAACTGATGTGCCCACAAGACTCTCTTGTCTTCTCTGACTCTGGTATAACCCAGCCAGCTTTCTCCCACATCTCACCTGAGCTGCAGCATAACAAACTGCTGGACAGTTTTTCATCACCAATTACTTTTGGTGTAGTCTGAACTGATAAAGAGACATTTTCGGTTCATTTAAAATTAAGCATGTCAGTGATTTACTTTATCTAACTTAGCTAACTGATGGTACTCCAAGTCCAATACTCATCTGATATCCTGTTTGAGTATGTAACTGATTTTTCTTTGGGGAGGATGGGAAGAGAGCAGTGATACAAAAAAGTAAAAAAAAAACAACCAAAACGAACCAACCAACCAAAAAAACCTTTCCAAAGCAAAAATTAAACCCAGTCCAGGTAAGGGTTTATGTGTGTATATAATAACAAAAACATATGCATGTATACATACAAATAAGTAAATTTTGCAAAGAGATATATACGTATATACATACTTCTAATATTTTCCATCTTACCTCTGCCCAATCATCATTTGCTTACCATCTATACACACTAATTTTCTTGTACAGATTACAGCTGTTTGCTAAAATTATTCTATTATCCAGTAAACAACCATCAGTATGGCAGTTACGTGATTAAAAAGAAAATGTCTCCCACAGTTTCACAGTAAAAATAACAGACTACKTCTCCCAGCATAGGTTATGGGCAGGAAGCAAGATTCTCTTTCTCCAGCCACCCTCTCAGCGTGCACTACAGAAACAAATGCATTTTTCTGCATCCCACTAATTTACTCTTGTTCTCCGTGATGGAATAGAAGAGAATTCTCCAGATGCAAATATCTTGAGCTTAACTTCAGGAAGGTTTTATGATGCTGTCATTTACATCCTTTAGGCTATGAGATTTTAGTAATTTAGATGTCAATGTAATTCATGTCTTCTCTGGCCCTACTTTCCTCACCTGGTGGTGGCTTTGCAAAGATGTTTGCACATGCATGTACACAATGTGCATGCAGGAGGGAAGATGGTTTTGTGAATTTATCTATGTTGCATCTGAGAGTAAAATCAAAGGGCAGGAGAGACCAGCTGGGTCTGCCAATATTATTGTACCGATCGTTCACCTATTGTTGTGGGGGAAGGCTGGCAAGATGTCATGAAACAGCCTTGTACTAATTAATATCTTCTGATGTAATAAATAGGGAAATGTGTTTTCATTTCCTGCTTCCTACATCAGAAAGACACATCATGTGAACCAAATCAAATTATATATAAAAACAGGGGAGGAGGAAAGAGCCAAGTCTATCTGCTTTATGTCATGCCATAACAAAGGAGAAATTCCCCCATTTCTGATCAATAAAAGTTAATTCAGATGAGTATATCATATTAATAAAATCATAAATCCCCATAGTTATTAGTTTAATCTTTTCATCTTGGTTTCCCAACTACAGTTTTGTTCAACCCAATTTCAGCTGATTTTAGAGCCAAAAGACAAAATCCTTTTCTACTTCACACAGAAGAATTTTGGGAGTATCGGTAAGGAAGCCGGTGGAGTTACCTGGATGTAAAGCAAGAGCAAGAGGGGAACCCATCTGTAGCCATCTCCTGTCACATCTCATTTGAAGCTTAGCCTGGTAAAGAAAGCCTGCTTCTGTGATCCAGGCCCTGAGAATTCCTGTAGAGGTATGGAAATGTCTTCTCTTGATTTGACTTGATGACCTCATGTCAGACCTCAAAATCTTATTCTACCATTTTATCCCAGATGGTGAATTTCTGGGATGTTGTCAAGATTCATTCTCTCACTGGTGTTTCAGCCAGCCACTGTTGCTTCCTCTAGCAGCTGGGCTTTTAAAAATTATCCTTCCTGCCCTGTTGGCCATGAATACAAGTGATTCTGGGGCCAGGATCCAGGAAGACAGCGGTCGCGGGGGAAGGAGCGAATCTAAATCTCTGCTGTACTATTCCAGCTGCCTGGGCAGGTCCGAGGGGATGTGAACCTCTGAAGGGGAATTTGGCCATGCACGCCAGTGTCAAATTAATTACTGCCTGTGAGGTGTAAAGAGCAGATGTAAAAGGCTGGAGGGCCCAGATTCTGTTGGAGGGCGTTGGCAGGAGCAACAGGAGGAAGCTGTGGAGTGATTAGGAGACTCTGGAAAATGAGCAAGGACAAGGAAAAGACAGTATTTAAAACCTGTAGGCCTAGGGGTACATGAGGCCTTCTGCTGATTATGCAGGTCTGTGGAGCCCAGGGAGTCCCCAGGTTTTCCCAAGCAGGAGGGTGGGACCCCATTGTGGATGATGGATGCCCTACCATCAGAAGTGGGAGAAAGGAAGGGGCAGGAAGCTGCATAGGAGCTGTTTGGGAGAGGCTCGGGTGATGCTAGGGTTTGGATCACAGGCTGATCAGGGCTTTAGTGGTCTACAGCTAGAAGAGATGAAGGTAGTAACCAGCGCTAGTCATCTCCCCAGCGTGGGCACTGTGAGCAGCAGTGTGGTCCCTGAGGGTGCCTGGGCTGCAAGCTGCTTCTCTGAGCCAGGCAGCTGTGGGCAGCAGGGTCTCTGGAGAAGCCAGGTGAAGAGGTCTGCTGTCCGGTTCCCTTCTTTGCAGATGTGTCCTTTATGCTGAACATGCAAAGAAAGGCTGCTAAGAGTGGCGCTGCCCTCTGGGTGCCTCCTGGAAAATCCCACCCCACTGTCACATTTCGCTGCCTTGTGGCCTATTGCCTAGGGGTACAAAGCAGAGCTCATGGCCCAGACAATCTCCTCTTGTCTTGCCCTTCTACAGGCAGCTGTTCTCCTCTTGGCTTGCAAAGCACTTAAACTGGCATTTATCCTCCATAACAAAACAAGAAATATGTCCACCTTGGCCTCAGTCCAGCATTTTGTCCAGTAGCAGTGAAGGGGTCTGTGGTGGGTACAGCTGGAGGTCAGGCAGTGATGATGGGGAAAAAGGCCATTTTTCAAACACAAATTATACTGTGTGCAGCTCCCTCAGCGCCTCTGTCTTTCATGCCTGTATTTCTGAAAGGCCATAACCATCTTACTGTTTCCATCTCTACAGCAATTCCATTCTTCCTCTTGCTCTTTCTTTAGCACTTAACTGATCCACAAGCTAGAAGCTATTTGGCCTTTAGTGATCCCTTGGAAGCATTATTTGGTTAATGCTTCATCAGAATTAGGGACACTGTACTTGATTTTATATGGTTCGGGTTTTTTTCTCCATCTGACCTGCTTTCTTCTGGAACAAAGCCTCAACCTGAAATGCCAGAACTGGAAGGACACAAAGAACCTGATGCAAATGGAGACAGTATGAGGCTGATGAAGCTGAAACAAAACCAAACACTGATTATGGTTGTCTGGTGGTCACCCCTTCCTTCTTCTTGCAAATAACAAATTTGCCTCCTGTAACTTTTCTGCTTTTCTGCTATCTTTACTCTTGCCAGTTCAAAAGACAGTTGCCTGTCATTGGCGGAAGCAATGTTTTGACATAAATGCTGGATATGCACCCCTTGCTGCCACTATATCAAACTTCTTGTCTCAGGCAGAAATCAGAGTGTAGGTTTGTATCACTTCTACCTCACATCTACCTTTTTGCTGTGTATACCTCCTCTGCTTTCTGCCTGCAGCCTGCCATCACTAGGCAGGCCCCTTTGCCTGTGAGCTTAACCTCACAACCACAAAGAGACGCTTCAAAATATGGACACGTGTGTCTACAGTTCTCCATTAGATTGGTTTATGCTGAGCTGACTAAATGGCTGTTCATCACCCATCTCCCCTCAGACCATTAAGCTTTGAAATTACAAGAGGTTTTGTTAAGATATAGGATTCCTCAGGATGCTTCATCTTGGCTTGAAACCAAAAGCAAARGGAGTTGAATAACTGATGTTAGCCTGTAGATCCACGTGAGGCTAGAGAGACGGGGCTGAGTATGGAAAATCACGTCACTCTGTATAAACATTAACAGTTCTGTCATATCTGTTGGAACAAGTTCACTGAGGTCATGGATTAACTCACAAAGTTCTCCTATTCCATAATAAATTTTTACTTCACAAGACTGTGTGTATGCATGTGTGTTTCCAGGCCAAAAAATATGTAATCTCCAGGTTAAGAAATTGGAAACTCAGGAAATGAGAGCCTTTGTTCTTGGACCTTTCTTACAGCACTAAACAGATGATTCCTTCTACTCTAACTTGCCAGAACTTCTTGTGCAATCTTGAGTCATCTGCAGTAAAATACTCTGCTGTGCTTTGTCTATAAACCTTTGTCTCACTGCTGTCTAGAAAACAAGCCCAATTTTCAGGAAAATTATGTATAATATAATGAACATCCTTGGGCAAATGATCCAGAAACTGAGGCTTCCTGGGCTGAGCGTTGCTCTGAGGCTGAGTGCAAATACCAAACACTCCTATGCATTCTTAATGGCTCATGTAAACAAGATTAGCACTTGCACCCATATTGCCATTCCAGGTAAGCTTTCAATTAATATGGGTGCCTTTTTACATTAAAATCCCAAAGACAACTCTCCAGGAAAGGGTCTGTTCCTACATTCAGGCTGCCTCCTGCAATGACTCTGGATTAAGACGTTACGAATTCGAAATGTTAGCGAAGATGTCAAGCAGCCAGTTTGGGATACACTAGTGAATTTAGGTATGAATAAAAATGTTTAACTTAAAATCCCACATGCTGGGAAGAGGGGGAAAAACAAATAGCAAGTCTGCCACGCAAGAAATCCATTCCACTGTGTTATTGCACAGAGAGAACTGGGTGCATGTTTATCAGTTTCCCTCTAAGTATTAGGTCAGTTTAATTGAATATTCTTCTATGGCCTAATCTCTTTTAGAAGCCACCACTTGGTTCTGCTTTATTACTATTGATGAAATATGACTGTTGCAGCAGTCTGGAACAAGGCATGAAACTAGCAACATGCCTGGAGGATGGGGACATGGTACCAGTGGCTGGAATGAACGACCAGTTTCCATAGAGAATCTGCAAAAGAGGAGCTCTGTCGCAGCCCTGTAAGGTGGACTGGAGAGGTTGTCATTCAAAAGGGCCCTATCACAAAGTGTCCTGTAAATTGATACTGGCTTGTGTAAAGCATTTCACCTACAACCACAACACTGAAGTGAAGCATGATGAAAGGCCTCAACAGAGTGCAGGAGGGACCCTACTGCCCCTGGAACAGCGACTCAATGTGCAGCTGAAGTAGAGCAGCTCGGTTTCCCACACCAAACCACCTTTGCTCCAGCACCATGGGGAAGTTGCCCCTGGGAACTGAAAAGGACTATTTTTTCAGGGATTGATCTCAGTGAGTCTTCATGTTGAGCTTGTCTGATCAGTCTAAAAATCAGGATTTGTTCGGAAAGAATATAACCTGAAAATGCAACAATGCTGTAATGAGCCCCATGTGCTGTTCTTGCATCTCTTGCAGTTTGAAGGAAGCAAGAAGTTTTGTGATGTATAAATCTATAATTTAACCATTATTTCAACAAAGGTCAGGTGTGTATTTACTTTGTATGCACAGTATATGCTTTTCTGTCACCTTTTTCTCTATAATAAAGGCTGAAGGGGAAGTTCTGAGTTAGGCTCTTAGAAATGTCCACTCAGACTTCAGCATCAAGTTCATCACTGACACAAGCACATCACTCCATAGTTTTAGGGTGCTGCTGGTTTGGTGTGTAGTTCGCCATGTGTCCAGTTCCAAACAGAGAAGCCCCAACCTCCCTGGCTGTTGGTGGAAGCTGAGTTGATACTAGTGAGCGTGCGTAGTTTTTGTGCAAGTCTTGCTAGACCCATGCCTGAGAACAGTTTGATCTGTATTATGAGTAGAGGAGGAGGGGAAAACACAGCCTGCCAATTTGATGCAGCTGTGTTGTGTAGGAGTCTGATTTGCTTTTGTGCAGATGAATTATACAGCCAAGGAGTTTCCAGCTCTTGGCACAGGCTGCTAAAGCATGGATGAGCTTAGCATTTCTTTGCTCCCAGCAAGGACCAAGGGACAACTGTCCCATCTTCAGAAGCTGGAAAAATCTGATGCGGAGGGGAGGCCAAAGCCTGCCCATGAGGCTAACTCACAGATTGGAACTGATTCTCCCTGAAAAAGGAGAGAAATCCTTTTAACACGAAGCAATTAGCTCTCCTCCAAGAATGGTGCCCATTGCAGTTGACTAGTCTTTATGCCTTGGGCAGGAGATGTGAAGTCTGCTTCACACTGATTTTCTAGTTTACCTGTGACTTGACCTAACACAAATCCTTTTAAGCACCTTCAGTAAACTTGTGTTTTGCTAAATATTTGAGGGCAATGGCTAGCTCAATGAAGACACTTCATCAAAATCTACCTGTCAAAACCTACATATTTTGGCTGAAGTCAGGGTTTCTCTGAGAATATACTGGCTTTGTCTCCAATAAGCAGTGCAGCCTGCACGTTCAGGGTGTCATACAGTGGAGGGAAAAGGCAGCTCAGTCTTGCTTGTCGGGATGTGTTCTGCTTAGCCTGCACCATTCTTCAGACAAAGGAAATACTACACTGTCACCTAAAACCTTAAGGGTTGTGGAAAAATAGCTGTGGACAAATCCAGAAGAATTCAGCCAGTCTTGGAATTTATTATACTGAATTTAATCTGTTATATCTGCTTCATAGATTTGAGCACTGTGTCTGAGGTTAAAGTATGCAGTACCTGTGCTAATCTCTAGATTGCAAGAGAAAAATTAATTGCAGCACACTCACAGAGAACAAAGCCTCTCTGGCTCACTGATGTCAGCAGCAACTTGAATGTTGCTTGTTCTATCTGCAGGGATTTTTTTTTGGCTTTTTTTTCCGCTGTTAGAGGGGCCCCATGTTGAATAGCATCTCCTGCTGATGATGCAGATGAAGAAAAGCATCTTGACTCTTAACACAGAGCCTGAATTCCCAGGAAGCTATTGAGATCTTGGATGACTAGGATGTTTTGTTGAAAATGTCACACTAACACACTAATGCATGCTAACAATCCAATGAGTTCATAAAGTTTGAAAAAGCACTAACAAAGGACAGATGATGCAAGACAGGAGAAAAAAAGGAGTCATTTGTTTTTCTCAATATAGTTGATAGACGCTTGGAAATTAAACATGAAATACTTGCTGGAAGCTAAAATCTTCCATTGTCCTGTTGATCTCTTCCTCTGTTTGCTTTCTCTTCCTTATTATAAATTAAATTTTGGAGGAGTTGGTATACTTAATAACTTACTGTTGTGTTACTGTTCTACTGAAATCTTACAAGAGTTTCAAATTCCTTTTTTTGCTGCTTAGGATCAGGCCATGACATTCAGGTGGAACAGGGGGCACAAGGAGGGCAGAAAAACATGCACTCACCAGCATCACTCAATGAGCACAGAGGTGATGTCCAAGTCTTTCGCTTTCACCCAAGCCTACTGAAGCCTTCACAGGAGCATCCTTACAGAAGGAAAGAAGCCTGACACCAGGGAGGGATTGGCTCTGGACTACATTGCTTTAGTACATGCCAGGATGAAAATGAATTTATCAATAGGGCTTGGGACAGCTCATTGGCTTACAGATGCCTCCTCCCTCCCACTCTATTTCTTAAGGCTGCAACTGTTTCCCTTTTGGAGGCTAAGTCAGTAGAAAGTCAACAGGTGGAGTTTGCCAAGCAAATTCCCTCTTCTAAGAGAAGCATTGATTGTGTGGAAATTGTGGGTTTGTTTCTTTTTTTTTTCCCCCAGAAATAGGGAAGGGTTCAAATTAAACAGACTCAGCTTGAGAATTTAGTTAACTAGATGGAAATAATGACTGAGTTAGAAATGTTGCCCTAGAGCAATGAGCAACTCAGTTATTTTTATTCAAAAAATCTAGCTGCCCGCTGCATTGTGAAATAGAGAAAGAGTTGTGTCTGTCCACCTGAAAAGACGAAACACACATGCACTTAGACTAGTTTAGGGCCTCAGCAGTTCTGACAGTGTTTAGGAAAAAACAGCGCAATTTAAAACTCCTGACAAACACAAATGTCCCAAGTAGCATGTCTATGTTTTGTGGCTTTTAAATAAATAAAATAAATAGAAGTCTGCCCTGTTCTGGCCAAAGCCTTTATATTTGATACCTTAGTGCAAAACCTCCTAACCAGGCTGCCTGCTTCAGAGGCAGGACCCATGGGAGTTCACAGCTGCCTGATTGCAGGGCAGCACCATAGGAGGCAGCACTCTGCAGGTGACCTTCCATGGTGTAATCTCTGTAACTACTTGCTGGTCTACATTCCCCTTCTCTAGGTAGCTGACTTACTGGGACCAAACTTCTGTTTATTCCTTGCTTTTTTCTTTTCTTCCTGGTGATTAAAAACCATACACAGGACACTCAGCAGTGAAGAGTTAAACTAGGCACCTAGTAGAGCTGCAATCTAATCCCACCTGCCCTGCAGGAGGCTTCCAGTGCAACTGGGTGAGATCAGGGAAGGGGACCTAACAGTCTTGCATCCCAGTCCCATGGCTGCACAATGCAGTCCTTCCTTTCTTCTGTCTATACCTCCTTGGTTACCTACTTCGATCTAAGAGCTTTGACTTAAACATGCTAATTGTTTAGCAAGGGAACACTCTGGAAGACTGTTTTAATGGCTGTCAACTAAAATGTGGCAGCAGACTTTCTCTACAACACAGTATACAAACCAATGAATCAATGTCTTTGAATCCCTTATCCTATCCATGAGTCCTCCCATATGTTCCCTCTTCCCTTTCCCCACTTTGTAGGATTAACTCTTTGTTATAACTCAAGTGGTTACTTGGTGGGTTATAAATCCCCAATGAGTATCCTTGCTTAACTATATGAATACAGATATTGACGTATACAGGCAGCAGATGCTAAACTTTTTTTTTTTTTTAATTTCATTAATCTCTGGCTGGAAATACAATGCAATACCTTCAGGGCAACAAAAATTGTGCCTCCCGTGCAGAGCAAAACCTGGTAAAATCTATCTAGAAGGAATTGCTCTTCTTCTGATGCTATTTTATTCTGCTGATTTATTCAGCTGCTCACCTCAGGACAGGACTAGATTATTTATTTTAATGATGAACATTAACATGGAAGACAATTTTGCCTTCTCACAGGAGGGACTCACTGGTCATAGCCAGGTTTTTCACTGTTCCTTGCAATTACCAAAAAGAATGATAAAATAAGACAGTACTCTATCTATGACTCTAGTCATTAAGTGAATGATGAAGGACATACACTGTATATCTGACTTAAATAGCTGCCCAGACCACAGTGTTGTATGGGAAGGGTTAGAGGATATGGAGGAAATGTTTACTGAAATTAATGAAGTTATAGTAGAATGGCTAAAGTTGATCTCTGGAGCTGGAAACTATGGCAATAAGGGAATGGCTCTATCTTTAGCAGATAGTAACATGCAACGTAAATCTCATGCATGCTACCAAGTCAAATATTTAGGGTTCATACACGAAGAGGACCAGCATATCATGTTCTCTCTTTTTCTGGCAGAAAGCATTCAGTCCATGCTAAACAACATCTGTGCCAGGGAAATAAGCACCAGCATTTCACATAAAGCTATGTCTGAGATTCCACTCTTGTTCACTTAAGTAGTGGGGGTATTAAAGAGTACAGAGAAACACAGTTAAAAGGTCAGTACGCTGCAGAAGCTACTGTAGGGGCTGAACCTGTCAAGGTCTGTGCACACAGCCACAGTGCCTTTGGAGGGTGAGCTATCATGAGAAAGGTCTCTCAAGCCCTTTGGGAGACGCTTCTGGTTTCTGTGGCTTTGCTTCTCAATATTACTTAGAGGAAAAATTTTTTAACAGCTGTTTTTTTTAACAGCTTATTAAGCCACTGTTCTGCTGCTTCTTGGACATGGTGTAGAAATATGTTTCTGCTACCATTAGCTAATATCAGATACTTAAAGTCAGATAATCCTCATCGAGTTCATGAGGTGTAAGTTGTCTATAATGTACAGCAGTTTCTGTGCATGTTGTTACCTTCGGCTGATTCCATGGTTTGCCACTCTGAGCATTTATTCAGATCTTATGAATGCCTCCTGAAGATACCTATCTTTCAGTAATAAAACCAAGATCTACGGCCATGTTTAGAGGTTATAAATTCTCCCTGGAGAGCTAAAGGCATCTTGAAAATGGGACTCAGACCCATACTAACAGACATGTGTGACAGGCAGTGCTAAGAACCGCCAAAATAGTTTTTTAAAGGTGGATTTGCTGCTTGTTTCTGTCTAAGAATTTCACTAGAACATGTTTTTCCCATGCTAATCTAGTGCTTTATTCTCAGGACTTTTTCACAGAGCAGAAAAACAATCTATATAAATTTTATTGTGAAGATGAACACAACTTTATCCAAAATGTCAAGACTGGACCTTTCTGTGGGACAAAACTGAAAAGATCAGAAGTATAGTTATGGATTAGGATTAAATTAAACTGGCTTTAAGTATCTTTGAAATACTAAATAACTCTGTAAGTTAATGTCATATTTCAAAGTAGTTAGGGGGCCCCAGAAAGAAGTCCAGGGCCTCTGATTTCTACACAAAAAGCTGAAAGGAGGTTGCTGGGGTAGATAATCCTCTTATTACATTGCCAAAATTATTTCAGGGATTGTTCTGTGGAAAAATTTGACCTGGATTTATCCATGTGAAAGGTCTTCCATTGCTGTCCAGCTCTATCCAATTGCAGACAGCGAGATACCAAAGATGGAGAAAAGATGGAGTCTTGTATGAATTTGCTACTAAACTGCAATCAGCCATTGATTTTGCAAGCTATTGATAACATAGACTGAATGTGTAGTAACTTTGTCACTACCTCCAGAAAGGTTAACGTACAACAAACTCTGTAGAAACATGAACATTTAATAGGAAGGGAAAATAGTCCAGGATATGTTAAACAATGAACCATAACGAACCTGGACCTGATAACTTTCAGAGAAGTTGCAGCACATAGGCTTTGCTGACACAGCGACATCACTAAGACATCTGGGAAACATTTCAGTGCTTAGCCATAGAAACCACAAGATATCTATCAAATAAATAAAGTGGGTGGTCACTTAAAGTAAGGCTATAGTGACTAGGACATTGGAGGCTGTCTCCTACCTTTACCAAATTATCTTTCAAGGGGACACACTACTGCTAAGCAACAAGAATTTGGCCTTAAGGACTCTCCAAATAAAGGCTAATTTAGAACTAACACGTAGCTTGCTCTCCACACTTCATTAACGTATGTTAGTTGCTCTAAAGAAAACCTCCCTCTTTTGCTATTGTTGATAATTTTTCTTTTAAAATAAAGTTGATAGAACTTATTACCCACTGCCCTCTGAGTCCTGGTATTACAATGTGTAAGTCAAGGCACTCTAATCTGACCTCTACATGATCTTCGTTTGCATTAGTAACTGGTCTGAAAGGCATTCCCCTCCACTTCTTCACATGTTATACAGTTATCACAGATTGCTTCTTTCTCTGTAGTCTCAACCATTCATTTTTAAAGATTGTCTGAACTTATTTTACGGAACATACCTTTTTCTGCACAATGGGTTGGTTTTTTTTTCTCTCCCCAGTGGTTCTGCACTTCTGTGGAGTACTGAGCTGCAAACAACCTCTACTGAACAGATAATTATACAGAATGGCTTACTTTAATCCTTATTTGTCATCTTTTGTTTGATGCAATTCCTGTTACAGTGGTTTGCTCAGGATTTTCCTGAATAGCCATTAAATTTTTTGTCTATGTCTTCACGATAACTTTCCTCACGTTTTGAGGCAGGACATGCTTAAACATGTGTCCAACATACTGCAGCTATGTGCTAGTTCTGCTCAAGGGGGCAATTCCATAGCACAAGGCCAGAGCAGGCAGCCTTTTCATACTCCATGCAATAGAAAAGCCTAAACAATCAGTGCTGTCTGTTCTGAGAAGCAATAACTAACAAACAGAAAGTCTCCATCCACAGACGTTGTGTTCTGACAGTTTTCCTCTAGGAACTAGTACATAGAAATATGTCTGGAGGTCACTCAGTCCACCTTCTTGTTGAAGCACCAGTCAGGTCAGCTGTGGATTTTTCTGGCTGGGTCCTGAAAAAATCCAAGGGTGGAGGAGGGCAAAGGGATCACCTGCAGAAACTTGGCATAGTCTATTGGACTGGCATCCAAGAGTGATGAGAGAAGTGGCAACTGTCTGCAGGGGCACTTGCTACCTTCTTTAATAGGTTTCTGAGCTCTGTGCTGCTGTTTCTCAAATGGCAGGGCTTAAAGTTGAGTTCTACAGCTTAAAGTGAGCTTGCTAGCAAGTCTGACACAAAAATGCAACAAACATTAGGCGTAAGATCAGAGTATAGTAAAACATATTTTAAGTTAATCATCCTGATGGCTTCATCTGTGATGGTTTTATCAGGTGAATTCTGTGGAAGCTGAGACAGCACACACAGCTGTTGGGGTGTGACAGGGGGTGTCATCTGTTAGTAGCAATTGAAAAGGATGGTTTTTGGGCTGCAGGAATACAGACAGTGGTAAAGACAGGGTAGGAAACATACCAGCAACCTTCCTGCCTTGATTCTGCCTCTGTTGTGCAAGGCAGCTGCCCAATCTTAAGGTGAGTGGGTGTAGCTCAGGAAGTTGAAGGTTCCCTAGGGGAGGCTTAAAACTGCCTTTTAAAATGAAAGCTCTTTGTTCACTCTCACTTCAACATATGTGTGCTGGGGAAAAGGACCGTGTGCGACAGCCAAAAGGAAGGAAGAACATACCCATGAAATGTAAAAAGAAATAAACAAGATATTTCAGACTGGACTAAGTGTTCTGCTTAATTTAATATTACAGGCATCAGGCATACCAGATACTTAGACAATATGTCAATATGCTAACTAATACAATGGCCGACAAACCTAACTGTGTGTTGTGATCACTTTTGTGCTAAAGTATGCAGTAGCAAGCTTTATGCAACTGGTGGATATGCTACAACGTAAATATGGATAAGCAAGTTGCTGGTTTTAGTAGTGTTAAAGTAGTGCTTTTAGTACTTACACACTTAGCAAAGCAATCTTAAAATGGGGATGAGCATGTCTAATGGGAGAATTTAAATCCACACCAGAACTCCATCAGTGTGAACGCTGGGTTGCCCCATTCTCTCTTCAAGGGGTCACAACAGAGCAATGTGCTGATAATTTGGCTTTGTGTTTGCGGGGTTCTGAGTCAATTTCAAGAATAAGAACGTTAAAGTTGATTTCCTGGCCAAGTTTCTTCATTTGGAATTATATGGGGTTAGTCTTCTCTTTTGTCATTTAAAATGGCTGGCAGGAGATGTGAAGTCCCACCACTTCTGTGGGTCTGGGTTCTTCAGAATAGAATGACATACAAACACCACCATTTCATTTCAGTGTTTACCTCACAGATATGTTTGATAATGATAAAGTGTAACTGCTCTGTTACCTCTAATAGTTCAGTTACACCTAAAATAAAACAGTATTTTTATCCTGAAGTTCTTTGAGCCTAGTAGAAAAGTAGGAAAAAGTCAGCATGTCCCAGTTTGGTGTGGACATCCAACCTGAAACATTACAAGAGCTGCTTTACCTGGACTATCTGGAACACAGCAAAAAGAAGACTAAATTGGACTTTAAAATGTTGAAAATTAGTTGGAGGAATAATGATTGACAAGACAAAGTCTGGATAAGCTTTGTTAAAATCTGGGTAAGTTCTTAAAATGGGCTGGTAACGTGAAGCTATATAGTACGTGCTTGTGATCAGACAAGTAATGTTATAGAAATATTGTCAGCCCTATCTTTTCTTTTATCTTGAAAATATTTCATTTACTTTTTATTACTACATTTGAAAACACTAGTTCCAAAAAGATTAAAGGATCTCATGCTTCATTGGGAGTACAAATATGAATGTCAAAAAATGCAAGCAGGATTACTTGGATCAAGCACACCTCGGTACTAGGACTACGTACACTATGTCCATATTTTTTGCTTTTTGTATTATCTATTGATGGAACCTTTGATGGAAAAAACCCAAAACATAACTTTGGTCTATCTGTCTCTCTCTCTCTCTTCTTAAAGATGGGATAATTGTACCTTTCTTCCCTGAAAGACTGACATGTTGGAGATTATAATTAAAGACTAACCAGCAGAAATGCTCCATCTAAGTTGGCTTGCCCAACCCATCCAGCTGATCTTGGCAGAAAGTGCGGACATCCTCTGCACTCAGAGAAGATAACACAAGATGTGCAATGTGGCCAGACAAGTGGGTCAGAAATTTTTAATCCACAAAGCATCTTCATTTGACTATGTTTCATATAAACATCTGTAATTCACGAAAGTGCTTTGGTCAAGACAGAAATAAGATCATCTGCTCAAGTTGATGTATCCCCAGGTGAAAACCCCTGGCGTTGTAAAAGTGAACTGAACAGCCTCAAACATCCCACACATTATCTGCATGGAAAGTTCAAGCTAAGAGTTATAAAACTTCCATTCATTTTCAGTTTAGTCATCTAGTTTGAAATAAATCTGGACAACGCAAAGCCAAAATGCAAATTCTTGTGTGCTGGCTTTCAGCTCCACTGCACTCCAAGAGGAAATTCCATGTTCTAAGGAAAATCTTTTCCAAAGGCTTGGATCAGAAGTCCTCTAGAAACAAGCATAGAGCTGTTCAAAGTATGAAACAAGGAAAGCAGCTCTGCAAAACCATCTCAGCACTGTTTTTCATTTCCTGAATGCAATTGTTCTACAATGAAATTTTCTTCCCTTAGTTTGAATTTAGAATCATAGAATCATAGAATATCTCCAGTTGGAAGGGACCCTTAAGGATCATCAAGTCCAACATGAGTCCAATTCCATAGAGTCCAACTCCACTTTCCATGAACTAGTGTAATCTGGCATCAAATGGACTTTATCTGTTTGGTCTCGATCAGTTCTTAGGCAGTTCTGCTTGCTGTTTAAATTGGACGCAGTGCAAATAAGTACTAAAACTCCTGAAATATTTCTGTTTGACTTTTATAGAGAAATAAGATGCTTCTCCAGGTGCACAACTTCGTACCAAAACCGTATTAGGACTCCTTGTTTTTAAAAACTCTTAACTATTAAACTTCACTTAAGTCTATAACTATCTTCTAGAAACTGACACCTGTCCTTATTCACAGAAGGGCTAATTCTGCACTCCTTGTGTTACAAGTTGCCTGATACCTGTTTTTACTGATGTGAAGATGTTCTCATCTGCTTGCTCAATGATGCTTGCTGCTTTCCCTGACCTTTAAACTCTTCTTGCAGAAATGAGTACAGCACTAAGGTCATATTAAATGTCAATAGGCACTGAAGCATTTAAGTTATCCATCTCCCAGGGAAAGAGATTAAATGTATTTTACTGAAAACACTGTCATGCTCCATGACAGTGAGTCTCATTGCTATGGAGGAGGTAAGTTAGAAGAGCTGGAGTACAGAGCTCCTGTCAGAGTATGGGGAAGTATTGAGGGTAGTGACTGCAGCTACCTGGCTGTTTTCAGTCACGTTCTTGGCTATAGAAGTTAGTATGTCAGAGGAGAAGGTTAAGCCTGGATGGATCTTAAAGAACTTGACTAATGTGTTAAGAACAGCACGTATGAAATGCACTTTTTCCTCAGCTCCGACACCACTGATAAATCTGTGGCTCTGTGAAACCAGGTCATGAGGGACTCTACTAGCTTTGTCATGGGATAACTCTGCCCTGGAGAGAAAGACAACACAGATTTGATCCTTTACACAGCCAGCACCTACCCAGCACCAAGCAATACCAGTTTCTTGACTGTATATATTGTAACCTGTGGCTAGTTTTAATATCCAGAAGTCAAGAAAAAATGGTTCTATGCTTTGATTTCTACGCATTTCCCACCTCCATATAAATTCTGTAATGCATACCGAGAGTTGGCTGAAAGCGCAATAAATAGGGAGAGAATGGATCCGCTTCAGCATGGTGGTGGCTGAATTATATTCCGATGAGATCTTACATGTACAGCCAACTTCTGAAGCATTTCCTATAGCTGACAGCTTCAGCCTCAACACTGCAGCAGGCAGCCGGTTAACACATATAAACAAGCTACTCCTTACTGTCCCAGGTTTTTCCAGGAACAGTGTCATTTTGTTTTATTTCCATACCAGCCTTGAATAGTAAAGACTTAACACAGAGGTCACCCTTACTTTCCATCTGTTCTTTTTTCACTGCCTTCCACTTACTTTCTTCTGCATGAAAACACTGCAACATCTATTTAAATAAAAAAGTAAAGATACTAATTCTAGATTTTTAACTTATTAACTAAATAATTTATTAATAAAATAGAATTTGTTGCTAAAATATTTTAAGTTGTCAAGCTATCGCACAAGTCAAACAGGTGTATCACTACCTACACTTTGCTCCAAGTTTGAATACACTGGACTTAACTGGAGCTGAGAAAATGGAAATCGTGATTAACTTTTCTATGCTAAAGAGCTTACTTGCTTGGAAAAGGGTTTAGATTTTGGACTCTTTTGTTACACATATGTAATAATACAGAAGCCCTTCACAGTTATACAGTTCTTTAAACTTAGCAAGTGTCACCTTCTGTGTAAGAATAGAATTGATTGTACTTTATAGCAGGAGCTGACAACATGCCAAAGGAGCAAGAAGACTGGGAAATCTGGTAAAAATGGAGAACAAATACTTCTTGAAGGCTTGCTGGGCACCAAAAGCTGCATTGTCCTCTGCAGCCCTCATGATTCAGGGCGTTTCAGCCAACAGGATGAAAGATTTTTTTGTAAAAAGACCATACTAGCAAGGACTGTTCTCCAAGCAGCTGTTCCTAGTGTCACAGGGCTGGATCTATTTTACAGCATCAAGACCACCCTCTAAGCCTACAGCAATAGCACTGTAAGTGTTGATTTCCTGATGGCTTGGGGGATGCACTAGAGCATTCCTGTCTCCCCTTTTCTGCACTCCTGTTCCTTTCTCCTTTTCCTCCTCCAGCCAGGGCCTTGGAAGAGCCCTGGGGAACTTTTCAGTAAGTCAACAGAGCAGAGGTAATGATGGTAAAAGGGCAATGTCCCATTCCACATGGTGGTTCTGCACTCACTGAAATAAAAAGAAGATCTCATCCGCTATCCCAGATAAACTTGCTTATTAAATACAGATTGGCAGACAAAACGTTCTCAGAATCCCTCCATTTTGGTTTATATACAAAACAGTCACATCATCCCCCCTGCCTCTCCCAAAAAGCCCCAAACCAAAACCAAGCAAATCTCTTCAACTATTAATGTAAGTTAAACATTAAGTAGGGAGTGGAGCAAGAATTAGTTCAATTTCAGAGACAATCACTGTTTAATAACATCCTTCACAGATGCACTATAAAAGTCTTCCTCACAGCAGAGTTACTAGCACAAAAAGCAAATAAACCTAGTGCAAACAGCTAATTAAATGTAGTAAAATGAGATGGCAAATTAATATAGTAAAAATGTAAGTTTAAGGTCCATGTTGTTGGGTACAGAGTCACAAATCTGTGCAGTAAACATCTTTCAGAAATGCAAAGCTGCATTTATATTTTTCTGTAATTCACAGTCCAGCAGAATATATGGCTTGTTGCTAAAATAGACAACTTGCTGACAAACTGAACTGTCATTCCACTGCCTGATGGAGTGGAAGAACTGACATTTGTGCCAATTTCATTTGAGGAATAAGTCACTGTAATCCTCAGCCCTGTATCCAAGCCTATATACTCCTGATTTGTGCAGTAAGCAAAAACTACAGATGTGTGTTTCACATTGAGGCCAGCATTTACCCAATTAGCAAAAACCTACATATATGAAGCTACAAGCTATTATCTCCAAAAGGAAGTGTTTTTTACTTACTTTTTTTTTCAGCAATAGATCTGATAAGACATTTCCAATGCAAGAGTAAACAACAGCTTCTTGACACAGGTGATTGAGGAGCCAAGAAAAGAGGTGCTCAGTTGGACCAGACACTTACAAACCAGGAGGAACTAGCTGGGGATATGAGGATCGGTGGCAGCCCTGGCTGCAGTGACCATGAGATGGTAGAGGTCAGGATCCTGGGAGAGCAAATAGCAGGATCACAACCCTGGACTTCTGGAGAGCAGACTGTAACCCCTTCAGAGATCTGCTTGGAAAAATCCCATGGGAGACAGCCCTGGAGAGAAGAGGAGTCCAGGAGAGCTGGTTGATTTTCAAGGATCACCTCCTCCAAGCTCAAGAATGGTCCATGCCAACAAGCAGAAACCAAGCAAAGGGGGCAGGAGGCCTGCATGGACTAGCAAGGAGCTCCCAACTAGACTCAGACATAAAAAGGAGGTGTACAGGAGGTGGAAGCAGGGGCAGGTGACCCAGGAGGAATATGGAGATGCTGTCTGACCGTGGAAGGATGGGTTCAGGAAAGCCAAGCTCACCTGGAGTTGAATATGGCAAGAGATGTGAACAGCAACAAGAAAGGTTTCTACAGGAACATCAACAGCAAAAGAAAGACTAGGGAAAACGTGGCCCCACTGCTAAATAGGGCAGGGCCATTGGTGAAAAAAGATGTGGAGAAGGCTGAAGTTCTCAATGCCCTCCTCCTCTCTTTCTTTACAGGTACAACACCCTCAGGTCTTCCAGGCTCCTAAAGTCCAGTGGTAAAGTCCAGAGTGATGTAGACTCACCCTCAGTGGAGGACAACCAGGTTAGGAAACATATTTAAAAAGTGGACCTACACTTTGTCCATGATGTGATGGAGCAAGTAATCCTAGAAACCATTTACAGACAAGAAGGCGACGGGGAGTACTCGGCATGGATTTATGGAGGGGAAATTATGTCTGATCAACCTGATGGTTTTCTACAATGAGGTGACTTGCTCAATGGACATGGAAAGAGCAGTGGATAGTGTTACTTTGGACTTTGGCAAGATGTCTGATGTTGTATCCCATAACATCCTCATAGACAAACTGGTGAAGTGTGGGTTAGATAAGTGAATGGTGAGGTGGATTGAAAACTGTCTGAATGGGCAGACCTAAAGGGCTGTGATCAGTGGCATAAAGCCCAGTTGGAGGCCAGTCACAAGGGTTGCCCTCCATGGCAATAATGGGTCCAATCCTGTTTACCATCTTCATTAATGACAAGGAAGATGGGGCAGAGCGCATCCTCAGCATGTCTGCAGATGATACAAAAATGTGAGGAGTGGCTGATGCACCAGGTGGATGTGCTGCCAGTCAGAGGGATCTGGAGAAATGGGCCGACAGGAACCTCATGAATTTTAACAAAGAGAAATGCCGAACTGTGCACCTGGCGAGGAATAACCCCATGAACCAGTACATGCTGGGGCCAACAGGCTGGAGAGCAGCTCTGCAGAGGACCTGGGAGTTCTGGTGGACAAGAAGTTGACCATAAGCCAGCAATATGCCCTTGCAGCAAAGAATGCCAATGGCATCCTTGGCTGCGTTAGAGCATTGCCAACATGTGGAGGGAGGTACTCTTTCCTCTCTACTTAGCCCCATTGAGGCACATGTGGATTCTGCATGCAGTCCTGGGCTCCCCAGTGAAGGAGAGACATGGACATACTGGAGTGAGTGCAGTGAATGCCACAAAGATGATTAAGGGACTGAAGCACCTGTCATATGAGGTAAGGCTGTGAGTGGCGGGTGTGTTCAGCCTGGAGAGGAGAAGGGTCAGGGGGATCTTAACTATGTGTATAAAATACCTGTTGGGGGGGGAGGGGGGGAGTAGAGGGTAAAGAGGATGGAGCCAGACTCTTCTTGGTGGTATCCAGTGAAGGAACAAGAGACAATGAACACAAATTGAAATACACGAAACTCCACTGAATCATGAGAAAACACTTTTCTTCCCACGAGTGTGGGAACAGGTTGCCCAGAGAGGTTGTGGAGTCTCCATTCTTGGGAGATATTCAAACCTTACTTGGCACAGCTCTGAGCAACCTGGTGCGGCTGACCTGCTCTAAGTAGGGGGTTGGACTGGGCGATCTCCAGACATACGTCCCAACCTCAACAGTTCTGTGTTTCTTTAATCAGGATAACATGTTTATAAACTTGTGATAAGATGTGGTATCTGGTAAACTTAGTGAAGGTTATTCTTTCAGACCTTGCTTCAAGCAATAAAATGTATGTGATATCTACTTCCCTGGAAGCTTTCACTTTGTCTCAGAGAAAGGTGTCAAAAGCAACATTTTAAGAAAGCTAGTGGAGGACAGTGGGTTGGGACAGATGTCCCAAACTCAGAGGCTTCTCATTTTCCAGCTCCCAGTGACTTTGAAATCTTCCAAAGACTCATTTGAGTACTTAATGAAAAGCCATGTAAGCAGCTGCTGCTAATCACAGTGGATAAAGTAAAAAATTTAAGTCTTGCAGAATCAGGGCTCTGCAATATTACTTGGGCCTGTAATACAGCTACTTGTCTGCTTGCAAGCTGGAAATTATTTCTGACCTGGCAGGGATAGCCTGTACCCCGCAGATGAAAGACCCCACGTGAGTGCAAAGCAATGCTGTGCTCTGGCACGTTTCCTGTTTTTTTTCAAAAGTGTTACGGGTATAATGTCAACAGAATTTCATACAGGGGTCACTTTCTATTTTATCCATAGGAAAGGTCTTCCATCCTCCTCAATTATAATATTCCATCTTATTTTTTCTAGCCTTTAGATTAAAAAGGCCCATCTGATCTCTCTTTGCAGTCTGTGGCCTAGAGGACAAAGCATTTGTTGGTCAAGGCACACATAGTTTTCACTTAATTTTGGCTATCGGCCTGCTGTGTGGCTTTGGGCAAGTTATTTCACTGTCTGAATTGCCTTTGTAAAATGGGGACAGTGATACTAGCATCCTTTTGAAAGGGCTTTCAGATGTACTCCATGTAGGACCCAGCGAGTAAGAACTGAACACAGTGTGCTTTAGTGCCAAAGATGCAGCTTCTCTGTGCCTGGGGAGATGAAAAACTCTCTGACGCATTAATCAATTCCAGTAGAGATAAGAACATATTAATGTCATTATACAAGGCATTGGCGACATTACCCCAGCACACTGTGCAAGCTTCTCTTTGCCCACGCTCAGGAAAGATTTACCTAAACTGAAAAAGGTATGGGACAGGATTGACAAAATGATTAGGAAGAGGGGACATAAACAACTTCGACTTGCTTAGTATACTATGTTTTGTTAGAGGTTATGACTTCTCTAGAGAAATACATAGGAAAGAAGAAGAAAATCTGAACAAAAAAAGAGGGAGAAGAAATCAATTAACCAATGTTGGCATGGGAACAAATGGGTGGTGCCTGCAGAACGAAACCAGAAATGAAAGGTTTCTCCCTTCCAGACAAGTGAGGTTGTGTGTGCTTAGGCTAATAGCGTAACAAGATCACAGGGAAGCACCTGATCGCTTTATAAACAGTATTGCATGATGTGGTTACTGGTGATACCTGGGACAGGTCTCAGTGACAGGAGAAAATGTGTTATGGAGCTGTATTTTCTGTCCCCCTGCTTCTCCTGTTTGCTATTGCTTCTCACTCCCCACATCCACACCAGCCTCCTACCATCACCTGGTGGCAGTAACGACAATGACCTGAGCAAAGGTAAAATGGGGGCATCCAGACACATGCTGTATTAAAGACCACTGTGTGGTAACGTTTTTTAGTGGCCTGCTCTAAAAATGTCTTGGGCAAGGGAGGCACAGAACTACTTGAATGAAGCTTGTAAGCACTATAATGACTTGGAATAAGTGGTGAAAGCTTTTAACTGTAATTAAATCCACTGGAAATGTAATTTTTAAATGTCTTATCCAGAAGGAAAAACATTTATGTGTATGTTTTGTCAGTGCCGAATTATTTGCACTAATCCTTATAAAACAGTCTTGTGTGATGACTAGGATTTTACTTTCCCAGTTGATAAAATAAAAAGCAGATGGGATAAACGTAGCTGCCACAGATGTGGCTGCTATTTCTTCATAATCTGCCTGCCTTTGAGCAAACTGTAACATAGATGGTGAGATGCTGGATCCTGTCCAATAATGAAAAACTCTTCTCAAAGCTACAGTATGCTTTCAAGCTGCAAACATAGTCTGGGCTCTGAAAAACCTGCTTTCACAATCTTGTTTAACTCTGTCATTGCTGACTTTACAGTACTTACGGTCTGTGACTCGTATGGAAAGAAATATGCATTTCCCTCTGCCTTCACCCCAAACAGCTGGGGCATTGGCCGTCACAGCAGTTATGTGAGGCAATGTCTGAGGAGCCTGCTCATGTAGCCCATGCACTGTGGTAGACCCAGAAGCTCACAATTCCATCCCTGCCCAAAAATACAAGAAGGTGATGAGAAGATGAGAGGCTGGAGAGTAAGGGGATAGAGCAACGGAAGCGTGTTGGACATATTTTTATAAATTCAATAATAAAGTGGGAGGGACAGTGAATGGAAGGGGGGGGCATTTTCCTTTCTAACTTCATATAAAAATTAGAAAACATAGGAAAACTTCTTAAACACTTTCAAATTTGAAAAAAGCTCAATTTATACAATTTTTTTTTTCAGATGACACTTGTGGGCTTGCCTATAGAATAGTCAGTCTTTAAACCATTAACAAAAGTAATTTGATATTTTCTGCACTTTATAAATTAGGAGATTAGCATCTCAGCATCCTTGCCTGGCTGAGTGCCGGCACCCAATTGTGGGGTGCTTCAAAGGAAAGTGCAGAAGCCCCACTAATTGGTAATTATGGAGCAAGCTGCCCAGTGGGGAAGTTTCTTCTTCACTTCTGTCCTTTAATAATTGGGTTACGCTCCTAAGCACAGGTCCTTATATGCAAAGATATTTGATGTATCTCTGCTTCCATGGGCTGTGCCAGAAATTCAGAGAATTTGTTTTCTTAACCTTGTTGAATGCTCTTCATTACCAGACCTCCCTGGCTGCAGTCATGATGGAAATGATATGGAAGAAGCCTAGGTCAGCAGCCCTGCCCGAGAGAAATATTCTCCTTCCTATTAAGCCAGCTGTGGCAGGGCTGGAGCTCTGAGCAGCTGGAACACTGTTTACTCTGTTTCTACAGGATCACAGAATGGTTGAAGAGGGAAGGGACCTTGTCTCAAAGCAGGGTCAGCTCAAGCAGGTTGCCAAGAGCTGTGTCCAGCAGGATTTTGCATTCCTTCACTGGTGGAGACTCCACAACCAACGACATCAGACAGCTCCCTCAGCACTCAGTGCATCCCATCAGATACCATGAATTTGTGTAAGTCCAGTTTGTTTAATGCTTCCAAACCTCATCGTCCTCCAGCAAGGGCAAGTCTACATCGCCCTGGACTTTCCCCTTGGTCTCAGGGACCTGGGATTCCTGAAGGCTGAGACAAAGAAGGCACAGAGTAACTTGGTCTTTTCTGTATTCTTTGCCATCGAATCCCTGCTCCATGTAGTCACAGGCCCACATTTTGTCTAGGATGCCCTTTACTCCTGATGACCCTGTAGAAATCTTTCTTTTTTACCTTCATATCCCCTGCTAGATTAAACTTGACGTGAGCTTTGGCTTTCCTGAACCCATCCTTCCACAGTCAGACAGCATCTCCTTATTCTTCCTGGGTCACCTGCCCCTGCTTCCACCTCCTGTACACCTCCTTTTTATGTCTGAGTCTAGTTGGGAGCTCCTTGCTAGTCCATGCAGGCCTCCTGCCCCCTTTGCTTGGTTTCTGCTTGTTGGCATGGACCATTCTTGAGCTTGGAGGAGGTGATCCTTGAAAATCAACCAGCTCTCCTGGACTCCTCTTCTCTCCAGGGCTGTCTCCCATGGGATTTTTCCAAGCAGATCTCTGAAGGGGTTACAGTCTGCTCTCCAGAAGTCCAGGGTTGTGATCCTGCTATTTGCTCTCCCAGGATCCTGACCTCTACCATCTCATGGTCACTGCAGCCAGGGCTGCCCCAATCTTCACATCTCCAACAAGCTCTGTCTTGTTTGTAAACATGAGGTCCAGGAAACCAACTTTCCTGCTTGGCTTCTCAATCACCTGTGTCAAGAAGTCATTGTCGACACACTTCAGAAACTTTTTGGACTGCTTGTGCCCTGCTGTGTTGCCCCTCCAGCAGATATCAGGGTAGTTCAATGTCTCAGGACCTCTGAATGTGAGGCTTCTTCCAGTTGTTTGAAGATATCCCTCGTCTATTTCTTCCTCCTGAGCAGGTGGTCTCTGTAGCAGACACCCACTGCAATATCACCCACAGTGGTCTGCCCTCTAATCCATAAGCTCTCAGGTGGCTTTTTGCCTGTGCCTAGGCAGAGCTCCACGCAATCCCACTGCTCACTCACATAGGCAGAATGCAACACTGTGTAACTGCTGAAAAACTCAGTTTTGATACAACAACGTTGCTTTCAAACTTGCAGATGAGCACAATGTAGGCTATAAAGTCTATGCAGTTTTGATTATATTTGGCAAGATGACATCTGTGTTTTGATCTTTGTGGAGGGCAAACATTTCACTTTTCAATACCCAAATCTTAAATGAAATCCTGCTGCAGGCATAAATTAAAACTCATGGCTATGGTTCTGTATAAAGAAAACGTGCAGTTAGCCTGGATTTTTTTACACTGTTAGATAGCCTTAGAAAACAAATATGAAGTCTAAATAAGGAAAAGAAAAAGCAACGCTGACATTATCTGAATATTTAAAATTTGGTTTATGTGATTAAAGCAGCCATGCAATCCTGGAAGGGGTCTTCCATTTTAATGTCTCCCAGAGGATATGCGATAAGAGGTATCAAGATGGCAGCTTAAGATTATTTTATGAACTACACAATGAGGACTTTTGAGTGACTGTGAAACTAAACTGATTCTTAAACATGCATCTACACAGCATGAGGCATCGAATGAATAAGTTCTGGCTGCGGCAGTACTACCGGCGCCTGTGCTACTGTACCCTGCAGGCAAACACAGCAAAGCTCCAGTTCCTTTGCTTGCTGTATTTGGACTGCTGCTTCTTGCCGTTGCTATGCACAGACATTTCTAAGCCACACAGCAAGACGTTCTCACCTGCAAATAGCTGCCCCAGGGTTACAACAACTTGTAAAGTGAAGGCACCTGCCTCACCTGTGATTCCCCGCATCCCTTTGCTGAAGCGAAGGGGACAAACACTCGTTGCAAGAGTTCTCACTCTCTGGGACTTGCCCCTTTTACTGAGCTAGTATCCAGTTCTGAAAGGCTCAGCCCTGAAATAAGTACCTATATGTCTGGCTTCTTGTCACAAGCTGTGTCATCACATGCCTTTGCAGCTGGTCGGGTGAGATGGGAGATGTACGGCTACAAAAAACATATCATTCATCCCACTGCACTGATTTGTTTCTCTGTCCATCTGTGATGCGGATTATCAGCCATAGCCATCAAAATGCTTTGGGAAAATCTTCTGCAAGTGACTTTAAAAAGTCACTTGAATTTTTGTACTTTTGAAGGATGAGGGGGCACGAAGGAGTTCTCCCTACTATGTCAGCTGCCAGCACTCTCCATCCTAATTTCACTGACTTTTAGCACGTTGTCATGTCCTCCTTCAGATGTGTCTTTGGAGATAGTGCATATTGGCAATTAACATGCTGGGTGTAAAGAGGGAATTGCTGTTTCCAGTCTCAGCTATATTTCTGGGTGTCACTATCTACACGTCACTGGCTTTGTATGCTTCACTTGGACTACATCTTGTCAGCCCTGGGCCTTTCCCTTCTCACAGTCAGGATGCACTGATGCTGTGGTACCAGCCAGCAGCTAGGAGCTGG
Source organism: Phoebastria nigripes (assembly GCA_035582835.1). Lineage (NCBI taxonomy): Eukaryota > Metazoa > Chordata > Aves > Procellariiformes > Diomedeidae > Phoebastria > Phoebastria nigripes. The sequence continues at coordinate 724,474 of JAYKAV010000222.1, read as the reverse complement.
TTTACTCCTGACTGCCACCCTGCATCAGCACCAGTGATAAGCTTTCTGGCTGGTAGTATTTCAGGATGTTCTAGACAAGTGTCTGTGTGTCACCAGCACTTACACACTGTACTGTAGTTCAACAGCAGAAATAACCTGAAGACAGACCTTTTTTAGTTTATCACTGATTTTTTAAAGCTTAATCCCAAAATTCTTTTTTTCCTCTGGAAGTCTCAAAGCCCCTGTAGCCCCTACCCAGGAAATAGTTCAGGATAAAAATGGTGGAGTCAAATTCATGAAAACTTTTTTTTTCCACAGACAGTTGGTACTATTGAGTCACTGTCAAAGTCAGAGGCACTGTCACCTTTGCACTCACACCCAAACGAGGCTACAGAGATAATCAAAGCACAACAAAACCTTGTGGGAGGGATGGATTACAAGGTCAGACATTGGTGAAAAGAAACTTTTCTAGATAATGGTTGCTACTCAATGCTACCCAGTGGCTTTCAAAAAATAAAATATTGTGGCTTCAAAGAGTTTGAGAGTCTGCTGTAGGCGTAATAATCTCTCTCCTAACACTCACATCTTTAGGAATAAAAAGAAGGAAGGACAACTTCGACATCTTTTTCTTGTTAAGGAGTTACAGCAAAAGGTTAATGTTTAAAAATACACTTTATCAGCAGCCAACCAGCAGTAGCTAGAAGACCAGGATGTTTGACTCCTCTGTGTCTCGTAGTCACTGCTCTGTGCAGTGTATTTCTGGTCACACACAGGAATCAGTGCTGTTGATTTGCGGGCAGCTCCGGGGGTAATAAATGGGTTCTGGAACAGCCAGCATGTGGTCGGCACCAGACTGCCGTCTCTTGGAAAGTCAGAGGCCCACCCCAAGCCCCATCACTGTTTAGTGAAAGTTGTTCCAATGCAAGCAGCCAGAACCACTAGCCTGAACCTTTTTTTGAATTAAAGTATTTCTTGGTCTGCTGGGGCTGTTAATACAAGAGGCAGCCAGAGCCAGGACTCAAATTAATTCCAGACAAGGTTGGTTTAACATGCCAGAGAAGTGATGGAAGCAAGGAGTTTTTTCTCTCTCTCTCACCGTGATCCCACAGAGCCATGCGATGCACACTGCTGGATTACCTGATGAGTCCAGCCCTCTTTGCTCAGATGCTTGTGTTTGTGTAATGCTAAAGCACTGTATATATTTAAATAACTGAGTGCTTTCTGTTTCTGCTGGTCTAGGGATGGGGAGAGTGGCAGATGTGTTAAATTTCATCTGGTTTTGCTCAGTGCTACTCACAGCACTCCAAGACAGACTGGGTGAGAAAAGGAGTGTGAGGAGGCTTATTACTGCTTGTCTCTTCTTGGAGACAGCTTTTAATGAGCATGTATTAACATGGGTACACCCTTTAAGCCCCATAGGGTAGATGTGTAAGGCCAAAATGAAATATTGCTTCTCCTGGAAACTTAGGATAAATTTAATCTTCTTAATGAAATCATGTATTTTCAAAGTATTTCTACCATACAAGAACTGGTTGCTTCCCACAAGTTTATGACCCATATCCTTCCATTCATGTAAGAGTTACATCCTCTCCCAAGTTTATGAAAGAAGGGTGCTTCTTTACAGGAGTTTGCTGTGCACTTTGAACCTGCTTTGCCTGCTGCATCCTCCTTTGCCGCAGATCCAGCTCTGCAGGTACCAAAGTCGTGATCAGTTTTGCTGCTGTCTTTGCTGGCAGCAGGGTTAAGCTCAGTGTCCTGGAAAAGCTTCCACAGAGCCACTGGCCCACCTGAGCTGGGAAGATGTGTGGGGTTGTAACCAAGTGCAGAGGGCCTCATTAACTCTTCTGAAAAGCAGGGGTGGTCTGCCCTGCTCCACGGTGGTGTGGTGCCCCAGTGCTACAAGTGTGGGGGTGGTGTGGGGCTGCCCAAACTTCCCCAGAAGCAGGTGACATCCAGAGATGACCAGGTGGGACCCGCCACCAGTGGGAAGCTGAACACAGAGAGTACCAAAGCCACAGGGAACAGCATGTCAGTGGCAAATCCAAAGCGACTAAGGATGTATGACAAAAGCCAAGCTGAAGCAAATGGCAAAACTGTCCCAGATGTCTGCAGAACAGAGGCCTGGCAGGGGGGATGCTCTTCACTGGGGTGGTGGTGACCAAGGTGCCCCTTACAGCTGGGGCTGCGGGGAGGTGCTGAGCAGAGGGAGGGGGTCCAGCTGCAGTGGGAGCCTAGCTTTCAGCCTGTGACATGCAAGAAGGGTGTGGACACCGGGGCTCAATGTCAGTGAGGCCTGCCAGAAATTATTAGAAAAAAAATTTTTGTAGAGGTCACAGGAGTGGCGTTTCCCTACCCCCTCCTCCGGCCCCTTTATGAAACACTAACCACGGCATTCAGACGTGAGCCTTATTGCAGGAGACGTTATTTGCCATAAGCAGCTCCTGGGAACATGCTGACCTCCTCTGGCACAGGGCTGCTTTCTAGGACTTCACAGTCTCAGAGCAAGATGCAATTGTCCTTTTACTGAACTATCAGACCATCCCATCCTGAATAAAATTTTGTTCAGGGAAGAATAAATTCAGCATCATGAACTGTGTATGTACAAAGTTGTAAATAGCTCACGGAACAGAAAGCAGAGAGCATCCTGAATGTTTGGGAATTACACAGACAACAGATTTTTTTATTCAAAGCATAAAGATTAGAATATTTGTCCCTAGCCTTTCAAACTTTCTTTTTAAGAATTTTACAACAAGAAGTAAAGCAGATGGAAAGCCCTAAAGATACAAGTCAGAACACATCCTGTAAGTATTTCATTTGGACAACCAGGGGTACTTTGTCACTTCTGGTGTTAGCAGTGTTTTTGGGGAGCTTATTTAATAGGACTGAAAAAGGTTTATATGAACATATAATGCATAATGTATTATTATATAAAGATATAATGCATAATTCAGATATAATGCATCAGCAGAACATAAATGTATTCAGCTATGCTAGATAATTTAAAACGAGGGAAGGATCTCAGTGTTTGCTTTCTAAGAAAAGAAAGGAAACTGTGTACAATTCCTGCCTATGGTTAAAGGAAAATTTCCCACTTTTTCCTCCATTCTCCAGTGATATGTTCAGAAGAACCTGCAACACCTAACAGGAAACTGTAAAAAAGAAAGAGAAAAATAAAACGTTCCCAGGACTCCAATGGTATGTTTGAATGTTTTTAGTATCTTTTCTGCCCACATTTGATAATACAAATTGCTACATATCTAATATGTAATACCTAATACCTGATTTCAGGCCTGCGGGTTTGCTTGGCTTCAGGGTAAGTGATCTCTCTCTTTGCCTCTCACTCCCAATAGAAGAATGGTAAACATTCATAAAAAAATCTGGAAGTCGCTGTCTGCAGTTTCAGTCACACTATCCGGCTTCACTTTGTGCTCTAAATGGAAAGGTGGCATTAAAGAATGCAGGTAAAATTGCATCAGGCACGCATCGGCCCAGCAATATCATGAAGGGGAAGCCAGGTCAGCATGTATGCTGGGAGCAATATCCTGCTGGGGACATCCTGCCAGTGCTTGGAGAAGCAGTAGCACTAACCTGTGCTTTTATCAAGCTTGTCTGATTTACAGTTTTTGTAAGTATAGTGCCTTGTCTTGAAGACTACTGAAATTTTTACAAACTTCTATGTACTAAATATTTACGCATACCTAACACTTGCATACATTTTGCAGTTGTGTAGATGAGCCATCCTGGACACATACTTGAGGACAGAGTTAATACCTTCAGCCGTACCCTGTTTGCTGTCTTGTCATGCTACCCATGGGGATCACGCAGAATCACATCCTTCACAGTGGATGATGTTTTAAAGCTGAAAGAGTGTGAGTGGTGCAATAAATCCACTTTATTTTCCTATTTCTCTGGGTGGTGTGCTAGGAGGACTGACCTTCCAGAACAGCTTCTTTCCAACCGTAAACGATTGCAGACTACAAGTATCAACAACCAGAAGTTCCCACGGAGGCTGTGGCCACCTGTTAACTATCCACTGGGAGTGATAGCTCTTTCCCTAGACTTCCAGAAATGTCTACAAACCTGGGTACAGCAAGTCTCTCTTCTGTGTCTTAACAATTGCAAAATGAACAATGGCACTGCAGTATAAATAAAACCTATTCTAGCAACATTTTAAATGTCTTGATTTTGATCTGCTCGTTTCTAATACAACTGATTTCATGGCAGGTAGTAACAAATTCATCTTCAAATTCCTCCCTAAGATCAGGAGATTATTCCTGTTTCACAGTAGAGAACTGTGAAGGAGATGATTGAGCAATTTCTTAGAAGTCAGTCAGAAAAGCAATGAAAAAGAAACAGCCCAGACCTCTAAAGTCTTAATCCAGATCATGAATCACAGACTTATCCTTCATTTCCTCTCACAATAGAGAGTTGGTGTGATCCACTGGATTATCATTGCATGGCTTTATTGTTTAGAGAAAATAAATCTCTTAAGAAAGAGATGGATGTAGCAGGGTCTTGACTTTTAAAGAAACTTAGATACCAACCCTTGTGTCATCTGAAATTATTTTAAGGACTCAGTAAAGTGAGTATTAACAAATTAGGCACCTAGTCTACCTTCACATTTTCCCTACTGCCACTGGGCACTGCATTTAAAACCTGCTGATATGCATTTTCGCTATCAGACATAAATTCCCTGCAACTTGCAGATGTTAAGTGACGCATTTTCCTATACGCTGCCAATAGTAGGAGCTATACCAGGCAGTCACTGCACTAGACAAAGCTATGCCAGCCTTATGTTTAATAGGATACAGAGACAGCTCAACCTGCAATGACTACACTGCGTGTTGTATTCTGCTGGAGAAACAGACCACTCAGCACAGCTGACAGTACAAAACCAGCCTTTCCACAACCACACAAACTGCAGCTGCACCTTTAACTATAGCATGCATGGACTTCACCTCTAATAGACTGAAGAGTGCAACCAATTTAAGGTTTGCCGTATCAGCAATCCCTTCCAGCTAGCAAACTTGTTCACTAGAATGATTTATCAAAAAGGTAAACAAAGAGAAAGAAAATACTGTTGACAACCATCCACTTAAAAATGTGAATAAATATTGCAGAACATTTTGCTGCTGTGTTTACCCTATGCTGAGCAGGACCATCAAATTAATTTGAAGATTAAACGTTCTGGAAAGCTTTGCCAATCAGGCATAATCCTCAAATATGGCTGCAGGAATAGACCAGTTTCGGTATTCTCCAGCTCTTCTGAGAAATGCATACTTATGTTTCATGGTCTGCCTAAGCAAATTCTGACAGCAAAACATCAGCTTTAAGGCTCTGATTCAAAATCTGCTAAAAATGAATGGGAATCTCTCCCTTGACCTCAATGGGTTTTGGATCACAGCCTGAATCGTTTCAATGCAACTCAATCTGGACTGAAGCACCCAAAGCTGTACGCTTTTCCAGAGATTTGTGTTATTCTGGGAGGACAAAGTATGACAGTGAAGATCCTAAGATACTTCTTGCTCTAGACTGGTTAGGTTCTCCCTGAAACGTTGCTGTAGAGACTGACACAACATCTAAGAAAGCTGTTTGATTTCCATCTGTATGAGAAATCTTAAAACTTCCAATTGCCTTCCAGTCACCAGCTAGGTTGAGCATATGTCAAAACCAGATCACTAAGGTATATTCCCTAAAGCTGCTGATAAATTGATAATGCAAGGGGTTTTTTTTGAAAGAGATCTAAATGGGAAATTTATGATTACTACTTGATTTGTCCTCAAGCATCATTAAGGATTTTCTGTCTCGCCAACATAGAGAATCATGATGGCAAATAAACTCATCTATAGACCTAAACTAAGAACTTGTCTACCCCCCTCTTTCCAAAGATTTCCAGGGAACTTTGTAATTACACTTTTCTCCTCTATAAATTTTACTTTATTTCTACTTTTCCTAATTGCTGTATTGTATAATGTTTATTATTGTATAAAACAGTTTGTCAAAATACCTTTGAGAAAAGATGTATAGCTATAAATCTCTGAAAACTGCTAGACCTTTGACTAGAAAGCAATTACCCTTATCTTAATATCTCTGAATGAAAAAGGATTCAGTGCCTCCACAGCACAGATTTTCCTTTATCTTACTACTTCAGCTTTGCTTTCTATGGTGGGAAGATCCATTCATTCTACATGGCTGTAACAAAACTGGCACTTTCTACTCACCTCACAGCACATCAAATGCTGTTTGAGGAAGTTATGTTTACTCCAGCACCAAAGTAAACGTTATGTTGTATTATGCAGCAAGAGCAAGGAAACAGGCAGATCCAGGAGAATTCAGTTGTAAATACTGTATCATGCCCTTTCACTGGATCACCCTGTCTCATCACCCAGTGAACATCCTTTATGCCACCACTTTGTAAAGCAGAAAGTATTATTGCTGTGGTCTGTCTTAAACTCTTAGCAGCTTGGGTGTAGTTTTAGCGTAATTACAATTTTTTTTTTTTTTAAATCAAGGTACTTTAGAATATAAGTTATTGGCACATGACAACGCTTGAAAGAAAATGGAATCGTGGTCTAAAGGGTTTCCTTGGAGACTAAATAGCAATGGCAAATAAATACATTACCGAGAGCACTGGTTGGACTGTGGATCTTCGGATCACACATTCAAAGCAATGGAAAGGTCAGGGAGAAGGCAAAAGGGACATCTCCATATGGACTGAGGAAAAGCAAAGTGAAGTTTTGAATGGAATGCTGGCTGAAAGATGTTTATGGCTGGAAGCAAGAAAATGGTCCCCTGTAATTTCATGACTTGTGCTCCAAAATTGCGAATGGCATACACTTTTCACTTAGGTAAACGTGGTATCAGCTGTACCTGATCACCACCCAGCACTGATTCCTCCTCTCCCTCTAGAAGAAGACATGGGGAGTTTTGGTGAACTTTGAATTCACCAAGTGAAAAATGGTATGGAGAAAAAGAAATTGGCATCCTTCTGGAGTTCTACAAAAATAGACTCCACGTCTTCCCATTTTCCAGACCTGTGTTTAGCACAGGCGTACTTTCAGAGTCAGGAAGTCTCATTCAAACCATATAAGGACCATCCTCAAAACTGATTTGAATAGTTCACAAAGCATGGTAGGCTGTGTTTTATAGTATCTAATAAAACCACAAGAATACTTTTTGCATGCTATTTCATAAATCCTCAGAAATACACACATACTAAGATAAGTGAGATTCTAGTGTGCTCTATTTTTAAAAAGATCAACACTTTAGCTGCATGGTGGAGCTATTTTTCAAGTAAGAAACAGGGAAAATGAAGTCATTAAATATTCAAGGCTAGGAAAAAAACTTAAAGGTAACATACATTTTGACAGCATCCTTTTAACTAATTTTTGTGTTTTTCCTTGAACTACTTCATCAGTTATTTATAAGCCATATCACAAAAATCATAAACCTTATGAAGGAGCAATTTACAGGCAATGAAATCTGTATTAACATCTGAAAAAGTATCTTTTCTAAAATATCAAGACAAAAAAATGTGCAGTGCATTTATTTCAGATTTCCTGCTCCTCCCTCTCCCTCCCCACTGCCCTCCTTGAAATAAGGGAAGAAACATTCACAGGAAATTTTCACTACAAGCCCAGTTCTTCAAAGTGCTGATTGTCCTCTGATTTTCAGATTGACTGTCTATATGGTTTTTCCTTACTACACAAAACAGCAGATGTTCCCTATGCATACAAGGAGATTTAGGAAACAGTTTCCTGTGCTTTTGGCAATGTATACTTCTTAGCTTTAAGGGAAAAAGTCTTTGGGACTTCAGCGCCTGTAATCTCTTGCACCTGCTGGATTCAATGCAGCCCCACAGCAGGACATAATTCTGTCTGCAGGATCAGATAGAAAACCATTTGCATTAAAAGTGACATTCGACAACAGCTATGAATCCTTCACAAAATTAATTAGTGATAACACGGAGTGATTGCCTTTTGAGCTTGGAGGATGCTTCGTGGTCCTTAACTACTCATTTACTAGTGCCCTTGTTGTCACTGGCAGAAGAGATACTACTGGGTTTCAACCTGTATTGCCACCTCGCTCAAACAAAGATGCTAATTATTGCTGCATTTTTCTTATATCAATGAACCAAAGTATTAGATGTTAATTTTTATAGTCCTTCAACCTTAATAAGGAAGTTTTCTGAGAAATATTTCACTGAGCCAACACTGGTCATATAGCAGAGTGTTTCTATACGAAAGTGAAATTTGCTTCCTTTGTCTTTCTTTTCTATTATTAAATTTTAAATAGTATTTTGTACTAAAAAAAAAAGGAAGAGGGGAAGGCCCTAGTTACTTGGCTTTCAGTGCGACTGGCACTTGCAAAACCCTCGGTCTTGTTTGTGCCAGTTGGACAGAGTTATATGCCAGAAGACTGGTGCATAGCTTTGTTGTAAGCCTGTAAATCTCATGGTCAAGCACAAAGCTGACAACACGAGTCAGAGGATAAAGCCTACTGCTTGGCTGGTTGAAGAAAACATTTGAAGCAGAGCAGTGCCTTGTAGCAGAGCATTGCCCTGGCAGGCTGTAAGACAGGTAGAGACTACTGTTGCCTGCCACAAAGCTAACAGAGTAACAAAAACTGTAGGGAACAAGTTCTCTGGTTTAGAAATAAATACAAATTATTCAGCATTGTGCTCTCTGCTGAGCTGCTGCTAATACCAAGCTTGTAGGAAAATGTTGTTTTACGCACCAAGAAATTCACTGAGGGATCCCCCCACCCTCATATTTTAGGAGCACAAAATACTTATATGGATTGCCACATGCAGAGAACATTGATCGTATTGCAGCATATGGCTATCTAGTTTGAAGACATGAAATAGAAATGGCCTTTACCCTTCTGGATTGCAGTGAGTAATATTTTTCCATTAGATGCTGAAGAATTGCTGTCACCTCCCTAATTATCCAAGGCATAATTCAACCTGACAAAATGAAGATTTATTTTTCTGGACTTTTTCTCCTTAATTGTGATAGCGGTGCTGTATGATGAGGAACAGCTGCTATGCTGAGAGCTATTACTCCAACTCTGACCACCAGTACCAACACTGTGACGCAGGGTAAAGCGTAAGGACGCTGTAAAGCACCCAGTCTACCCCACCCTCCAAGAATACTGGTATTCATTTAAGGGTGCAAGTAAACTTTTAAAATACTACATTATATCACAGTGAATTGCTTTGGTTCTGTGCATCAAACTAGAATGATTGTCTTGGCTTATTAATATTTCACTAAACAATATAGAGAATTCACTTGCATCTCTTAAAATACAAAAGACAAAGCTAGAACAAGGGAAAACTGGTGTGAAATTAATGCTAGGCTCCTAGGAAAGTCAAAAGGCAAAGTTAGATCAACACTGGCAAAACTTTAAACTCTTTTTTTCCTGTGTCCATCAATTTTACATGGGTTGATCTGTGAGATGTCCCATGTTGAACAACCCATAAAGTGTATAAAATATATTTTCAATTAAGTATCTTCCTGACTAGTGTGGAAACAACATCTGACATCATAATCTAAAGCATCAGCCTTGAGGCTACAATGCTACAAAAAATGCGTATTTGCAACCAGTGAAATTATTTCACTAGCCTGTTATATTCCAAACAGTCAGATGTATTTAAAAGATGAATTTTCCACTTGGCAGAATATGGCAATATGCTCTCAAAACTCTTTCATTACATCTCAAATCTAATGTGTATGGAAGCACAGCTGTAATGCAGCAATTCTTTCTGTGGAACTATTCATGAACTTCTTGAATTCATATAGCTTTAATATGATGGCTTACTTGCCATTAGGCAAAACATTGGGATAGAAGTGGAGTGGCAGCTTTATACTTCACAGACACCTTGGGGCTGAGCAGTTGAGCACTATAGAAGCATTTCCAGTTCAAAGATCTGACAGACTAGTTCTTGACAGCTTAAAATATTTGGGGGAATATCTGTTCTCCAGGATTAGCAGTTGTCTGACTTCATTTTACTCTGTCACTCTAATTAATGGTGGGAAAGGGAGGATGATACTACAAAAATTTGTGCCTAATTTGGTCTAACCCACTGACATAAAGTCCTGTCGCACAAGGCCAGAACAGTAGTACCTGCAAGGCACACACGTTATGTCCACACTAACAAGAGCAAGTTCTTCTGCCAGGCCGTGGCTGTACCTTGCCCCTTTCGTATTCCTTTCACTTTTCTGTTTGTCTCGGATTCAGAAATTGTGCTTCAAAGTACGTCAGGAGTACCTACCAGCTTCTGTAAGTACCTTCCTTTTCCCACGGCACTGTATGTTACAACCGCCTCTCTTCTTTCCTCTTGCACAGCAAATCTCAGTTACAAGTCAGCTGGGTTAGTTGCCTGTGTAACAGTAAGGTTCAGTGCATCTTTGGGGTACTGAAACTAAACTTAACTGATGGAAGTATCACAGAAAAATAAAAAGCACTGATCTTTCAAGAAGATGTTTAACAAGAAAGAGCGAAAAGCTTATGACCTCATCTTCTTTGAACTTGTCTTCAGATGAACTTGTTTTTCTACATTGTTCAGTCTCATGTACAAGATAGTGTTGTAAGGGAACAAGCCACTTGGGAATGATGTAGCAAACTCAACCGCAATTGCTGCAATTCAGGAGGCAGTCAGCTGGACAGTTTCTATTAGCAACCATTAGATAGCTTAAAGGAAAAGCAATAGTCCTCCCCCATGCCCCAAATCCTCCAGAAAAGCCAAGCTCATTTAGGGGCTCCAAGCAAATAGGAAGAAATTATATGTGAAGCCAATATTTTAAATCATCAGTGTTCTGGGAAATATCTTCTTCTCCAGTAGCAATAGATCTTCCTATTAAAATAAACTGCATGGTTGTAAAATCAAGCATTGGTCCTCCAAGCAGGACTCACCAGGAGTGCTAGCAGGTTGCTGCTGGCCTATGTCAACAGAAAGCTGTGCCATTTTTTGTATCATCTTGGTCAGACTGGTAACTCTTAGATAGAGGAGAATATAAAATCACTACTCCAAATGTCAGAGTTGATGCATAGGCAGAAATTCTCCTGTGCTTAGTGAACAAACCAAAGTACCTCAACTGACTGTAAAATGAGCATTTGATTGTAGGCTTTTAGTCCAGGACAATTTAACACCAAATCCCATCTTTCATTCATGGACTTCAAGGAGTTTAACTGAAGGAAGGAGAACAACCATTCATCACCATCTGTTCACACCAAGTGTCAGTTAGGATCCACCAACCAGCATAACCAAGAGCCCTTCCAGCACACCATATCCCRAAGAACAAAAAGAATGACCTTCTGAAGTCATGCTGTTATAGAGAGCTGTTCTCTGCTTCCATTTAAGCTGATGTCAGGACTTCCACTATGACTGTTGTGAACAGGTTTAGTTACCACCTGGGAAACCTCCCTGACTGGTGGCAGTCACCAGTGGGTGCCAAGCAGCTCCTTTTCCCCATGCCAGGATTGCACTGCACACCATTTCATAAACTGAAAGTTGAAAACAATTCAGTGGCTTATGTAGTTTCCAAACATAGAGCTGTTTTAAAATCTGGCTTGTACATCTGCCAAAAGTTCAATTCACTAATTCAAACACCACACTCTCTTTCAGAGTACTAGCAGTGTCAGGTAGTTGTGTGGTTGAAATCACTGAAAAACACAGAAGACCTATGCCAAATACGTGACTTCATGCGACTACTTGTCAGACAAAAACATCCAAAAGGAGAACTTCTGTACCAAAGCCACCTCATGCAGATTCCTAACATCTGTCGCAGGTCGTGCTTTAACACAACCTGAAATCAGGAATGCTGGCACACAGCTTTTCTCTAGGCACTATTCTGTGATACCTGACATTGGTCCGTCCCACATCTTTGCCCAATGTAGTCTGGTCCCAGCAAAATGTGCAGACAGAGATCAACACTGATGGACAGGGGACTTTTTCTCCAAGCACTCAAGTCAGATTTATATGCCAGAGTGTTTCAGCCTAATTTCACTTTTTAGTGTGAAGTCTGTTTCTCTTTAAGGTTTAAATATAAGGAAGCTCTAGCATATCTTTCCTCTCTCTAACAGGCGTTAGCAAGAAGCATGGCACGTTATGGGGAGTCTGTCCACATGGTACAACCGATTTGCCTCATTCTGTCATGAGACTGCTGACCTTTACATAAAAACATCCTTGGCTCACTGTTCAACAATGCAAGTGCCATAGATGTAAAGGAGATTTTACTGAGATGGTCTATTGATGGTGTATCCAGTCCTGTGGTCTAAAATACAGGGATTCAATCCAGAAACCTTATTGCTAAGCATAAGTTTCATTATCATAACAGATGTTCCCAGGCAGTTCAAAGTTTCAGCTCTTGTTCGCTAGTTCCTGGTACAAGCTTACTCCATCTCGATAACAAACCTGTTATTCTTCATATATAATCTGGGAAAAAAAGTGTTTGAACTTCTCAGCTTTTAGCACCTTTTTTAGAAAGAGCATGCTCAGCTATTTAAAGACTGTTAGTAAATGTAGCTTGATTGCTAGGAAACCACTTATTGCATTAAAATGCTAAACAACATCCACAGGCTGGTTTTAGTGTCTAATCTGCAATTTCTATTATTTAATGTCTGTGTTAGCATACTCATCAGGCACTGATCTCATCCATTGTCAAAAACAGAGCGAAGCTTAGCTTGTTCTTGGATGAGTGATTCTCCAGGAGAACAAAATACAGGACTTTACAAGACAGCAATCTCTCAGGAGATGGCATTCTATTATGAAAGGCTATTTTATTATTAAATGCAGTAAATCTATGGCTACTGAACTTCTTGGCATGAGAAAATATGAAAAGGTCCAGTTTATGAACAAGATAACACACTGATAATTAAATACATGCTTAGAAAATACACAACCATCTATATGAGCAAGAACTGAGTAAGGCCCATAGAATGAAAACTGATATGGTCCTAATAGGTGGAGATTTAATATTTAAGAAAGAAATCTTCAAGGTTTGAGCTATGCAATAATATTCTTTCCCAGGAGGTTGGTGGCAAGCGCACAGAAAGCAGAAGCATTCTGCTGACCGGAGTTTCTTCTGCCTCATTATCACCCTCTTATTTCAGGTTAGCTGAACTATAGCTTATCTGAGCCAATCTTCATCAGAGACTGAGACATTCAAGAGAAAACATCTTAACCAGGTCAGAGACTTAACAGCAAAAAACCCTGCTGCTTCTCTTGCTCTGGTTTCAGGTGTCATGCCACAACCTTAGATCCAATCATTACTTGCTCTAGCTTGCTCTGAAGCCAGGCCATTGGTGTATGCCACAGTAGAATGAAGCCCAGATGGATAGGAAATGTAGACTTATTTATGTTCATGGTTTATATTTTGTATGTTAGAAAGGATTAGTCTTTTAATAATGGGAATTCACACCTTATGGGGAATAGTACAAGTCCTGGTAAACAAGTTTTGATAAGGAAGAGTCACACTGTTAGGTATGATCAGGATTATTGTTAACATTTCTGAACACAGTTAAAGTTCAAAGTTCCCTATGAAATTAAGTCCTAATTTCTCCTTCTTTCTTCACTGTCTCAGGTCTTCTTACCTTTTTCCCTTCAAACAGCTCTCTTCAAAGCAGTTGCTGATCTGGATATGAGTCTTGCTTTGCATTGCATTTGCAGGGTGCATCCTTCTGGGTTTAATATACTAAGAAAATTATTTCTGCAAGCCTGAAGCAAAAAACAGCAGAGCACTGATTCAATTCTGTGCTCAGCTTCTCAGCAGGGTCTGTATCACATATTTTCTTTTCAATATGCCTTTATCAGAACRTTCACAAAGTTTTAAGAAAGCAGTTACACTTTTAGTCCACAAAAGTCAGCTTTGTTCCAGGCATTGGCACTTTAAAGACATCATACAACAGCCTAGGTGGAAAACAGAAGGTTTCAAAACTAAGCGTGCATTCTGTGGCATGACTATTAACATCCATTTCTTGACTGGACTTTAATATATTTATATAAAACAGCAGCATGTCCTTGAGATGTTTTAGGAGCGCAAGATAAGGGCTTCATTGCGCACATTAATCTTCAAGAGCAGAAACATTACAGGTTTTAGATTTGATGTGTAATGCTAGGTTTTCTTCTGTAAGAAGATGACAGCAGGGCTAGAAGCTGTACGCAGGAGTCAGCACACCATTCCTGTTGCTACAGTACAGTCCCTAGCAAGCAGTTTAACACAAAAGTGGAGGGAGTGACAAGTAGGTCCTGCTTCCTGTGTGCAAGGCAGAGACACAGCAGTTTGTCAAAACTCACAATCAGACAGTGCCAAAGCTGACCCCACACTCAAGTGGTCCTAGCCCAGTACATAGCCACAAGACTCCTTCTTCCCATGAAAGGAAGAGCCACTAGAAAAATGCCTTCCTTTGGATCAGGGTGTGTASTAGCGAAGTCTTCATAGAAACATGATCTGTGCATGTACAGGCTGTGTGCTTCAAAGGCAATCCAACTCAAACCAGAAAATTAGAAAGCCAATTTGCCCACCTGAATTGAAATACCTATTTTGTTCACTGCTTTCATTTAAACACTTACAGCCTTGTTGTCAGTAACCACCTCCACAGCTATTATTTGGACAGCAGTGAACTTGGCATTGCTCATCTGCCCAGTGCTCTTGCAGTGAAGGTCATTCTGCAGCTCAGAGTACTGTGCAAGGAAGGGCTAACAGTATGCTTATCCTCCTCCTTCCTTCTCTGTAGGAAAGTTTATCACAGCTGGAGACATAAACCAGTCATCTAAGATACCAGTTTTTTGCGGTAGGGCAGACAAAGGAAAAGCAGTCTTCCTGATTCAGTGTTATAAAAAAAAAAGTGGCTATCAAAGTCTATCAGAGCTAACTTGATCTGATTCCCAATTGCAAATCACTGCATGAGAAAATGGCACATTTCAAAATTGGTGATTAAATCAAAGCCAGACTCTTGCCACATCCCATACTTTGTTAATCGAAGACTTTGCAGTATGCCTGCTCTTCAGCCTGGCACCCTGAGAGTCATCTCTGTTCTGGATATAAAAGGTACAGCATGATAAACCTTGACAACAGCAATCATCTGTACATTTAATGCTGCATGAGCTATCAAGCAGCACAGATGAGTTTAGTCCATGGAGGACTGAGTCCTGATACAATTATTTTAGTGGCAGTAGAATGGTGGGTTAAGTGTTTAAGGAGAAAGAGATAAGCCACTGAATTGTTCAGCATGTCCCCTCTCAGAGGTACCCTAAGACTATGGGTTGCTGATGTATGTAAYGGGTAGGAATGCATATAACACAAGATTAAATTAACTGTTATGAACTCAGATGTTTGTATAACCACTAAGGTCTACTCTGCTGGCAGATAACATGTACACCTGCCATGATTTTCAGCATGTTCAGAAAACCACATTGTTCTGGACCACCATAGTTCCCTGTAAGAGACACATTTACAAAACAGGTGATTAACTGAGGTGTGCAGCCTGTAACATTTAAATTGTGGTTTAAAGCTACTTTAAAGCAAGTAGCTTTCCCAGATCAAGTACATTACAAGTCTCATGGTTTATTTCCAGTCCTGATCTCAGAAGAGATCTCTTGAAATTTCTTTGTTACACTTAAGAACAGTGTGTAGGTATCATGTAAAGGTAAATATCCTATCTTGTTCCTGCTGAGCAGCTAGATATGGATATACCAGATATCACTGGACATTTCTCTTCATTGCAGAGGAACACAACTGGTTTTAGGGCCAACTATAGTGCCATAAAAGATTAGCAATTTTTGCAGAGTTTTCGGACATGTCACCTTCCAGTTTTCCCTTCCCATTACCTTTCTCCTTCCAGGCCTGTACAGTATTGTATGTATTGTTATACAGCCAACAAAATATATGTCAAGGAGAACGCAGGACCTTATAAGATCTCCATCACTGCAGCAGGGTTGCGGGCAGAAGGTTTTAAGCTTACCACCTTTCACCACATCTATATTGAGTCCAATCCAAAAGAAGAGAGTCCTTATAATCTCTGCAGACTTTTGCTTGTCAAACTAATGACCATGAACTGTCCTTTGACTCTTGCCATAGGAGGCTGGCCAGAGGACAGCTCTGTGAGAGCAATTCTTGTTTTGCCTACAGCAGGGGGTTTTAGAGTTCAGAATCCAAGATGCTATTTTAAAAGCAAGAGAAGTGCTGCAGGACAAACAAGGCATTTGTATGCGGCATAGTATCTTCCTTTTATGTTAAAAAAAAAAAAGACGAACTCTTGCGTGCTTTGCAGCAAAGCATGCAAGCTTCTCTCCTACTATGGACGTGTATAATCCTACAGACAGGTCTGAAAAACTTTGGCTAAACTGATATAATAGGACAAGCTATAATGAGAACAAGGGGGAAGACCCCTAGCAACCAATTCCAGTGAATTTTAGCGTGGGGGAATACATTAACAATACTGGCTGATTCTGAAAGACAGTGGTTGATACATCTACAGATAAAGCCCGTTTGGACTACAGGGCTTTATTCTGGGCACCAGAAGAAAGTACTAAAGACTATCTTCTAAAAAAACCAAGAATTACCTCACCTAAAACAACCTATAAAGCAGTGTGTGCACAATGGCATCCTAGAAATTACCCCTGAGCACAGCACTGTCCTGATGGTTATAAAGACAGGCAAGGGAGGGCATCTGCTTTTCTCCTGGCAGCAGTCTTTCCAGGCCAGGACATATAAGCACCACAGTTTTTCATAACAAGGTTAGACAAATTGCACCTTGGCAGAAGTGCACACTATGGACTGGAGAGTAAGGACACATATCCTTCTGATACCACTAGTTTTTATCTCTGCACAGAGGCTTTCAGAGGGCCAGATTAAGCAGAAAAGCCTCGTGCACTGTGCAACATTTCAATTGAGGCAGAGGCAATACCTGTTTTCAGAAATAGGAATCATCATGAGGAGATTAAATAACCAAAGGGAAGAGAGTGTATCAGGTACAGGATCTAATGATAAATCCCTTATTCTAAGTCAAAGGCCTAGACCATGGTCTCCCCTTAACTACTGACCTCTGAACCAGCAAGGGCAGTCCATGTCTGGCTTTTCAGTTGGGGTGCCTGAATTTGGATCAGGCAACCATGCAGGACAGACCTTACAGCAGCCCAGGCAGTATTTCCTGCAGTTGCAAAGTGATTTGGAGACCTCCCTCCCACTTCCTAAAAGGAACCATACAAATTGGTGAGGGGGACCAAAATCAGCCACAGGCTTTCACACTCACAACAGTACCCTATTTGAACGTGGGAAAAGCATGTGGGTACCTGCTTTTCCACAGACTTTCTGCTTTACTGCATAAATGACATGGGTCAGTGAACCTACAGGTCAGTTCAGCATGTTCATACAACTCCTTGCCCACCCAAGGGCCTTTGTCAGAGCTGAAATAACAAGACTGAACATAAAAAGATGTGATATAAATGCAAAGTATGTGTGTGGGGAGTGGGTGGTAAAGATGGGAACAAAAGACATTTATCTAGAAATTCTTTCACAGGCAAGATGCTGTTTCTTGGAATGGCTATTTTTCCACTACAGTTTACCTACCACAGCAGACTCCCAAGAGCACCCCTGGAGTAATATCTGTAGACATAACGTTCTATACATTATTATTATTACCTTGGCAAAGGTTATTACAGCAAAGATTGCTCCTGTCCCAACTGCAGAGAAACATTATTCTTTCCCCTGCAAAGAATGCAGCATTTGGTTTGTCTCTAGGACAAGGCAGCAAGAGTGCTTCCATACCCTAGAAGCCCAGTGCTGGCTTTGGAGAGCTGACCAGTTCTTACAACAGAGTATTTCCCCACACAAAATTAAAAAAAGCCATCCTGAAAAAGCAGCTGCCTTGAAACTAGGGAGTGAAATATCCTGATGAGAAGTTGTTTTGTCTTTAAAGTACAATCTAGGGAGATGAAGAGAGAAATTAATTCCAGCCCTTTTGGTAACAAAACTTTTCAAACTAATAGTCAATTGCTTTGGAATAAACCTGCCAGGCTAGACAAGGTGCTTTTGTAGCAAAGATCACCCCCMAGATTTGCCCCCAAGAGTTGCAGGGATGCCAGGATTTCAAATGCTTCACACTCAGAAGCASCATGTGGCTTTCTAGAGTCACTGGAAAACATAGGGAGCCAAGTCTTGCAGTCATTTAACTGGTCCATGGTCAGGAAGACCGGTTTTCACTGCTGACCTCTGGCAAAAGCAGACTCTTTGCAAGTTACATGCAGACTCACACACTGAACAGGCAAAATCAAGGTCTTGCATGCAAGAAATGGTGTTGCAATACTGCAACAGCCAAGTAGCAAATCTCAATGTGAGACTTTAAAGGGGGGCAAGGATGAGGATTTTTTAAAATAAAATGGAAACAAAAGTGATTTTACTCTCTTATGTCCATTTACTCATGCTCAGCAAGACAATTGTAGCAGAGTGGCCTCCCCAGCAGTCAGGCACTGAAGTGCTTGTATTCCAGTGTCTGCCAAGAACTCCTTAAAATGACATGGAGGATGAGGGACTCCCGCTATTGAGTCTTCCTCTTGTGCCCTGGATTCCTCTGAGTTTGGAAACCATGTGCCAGCCTTTGGTCTGCTCTTCTGTACCCATTGCAAGCTGATAGTCTGTCTCTCCAACCCGTTCCACCTCTGTGGATCATTAGGATTTGCTCACCATCCTTCATATTTATCTGGTCGTCTTACGGTTCCTACTCTGTTTTCTGCCTTTTGCCATAATCTTTAAATGGCTTGAGTCTTTATTCTAGCCTAGAAGTAGGGTCTTCCTTCTTTTAGACTGTCCTTCCCATGCTGTGTGCCCTGAGAAGCTGCACAAACTGGTGCTGGGGTCCCAATGACATGCCAATCTAGGTGCCATCAACCAACATATGCCATTAGTATAGCCCATCTCCTGCTGTTCATTCCTGCTGCTGCTCCAGAACCACACATGCCCATTCAGGTTAGTCTTAACATTTCTATCACAATACTCACACAGATTTGTCTTGGTAGTGCTACCAGCCTTAAAGTGGTCTTCTGGGTGTCTGGGAGGGAAGAAAAAAACTTACTTGAGGACTTTGAGAGCCTGGTTTTGGCATTCCAAAATTTTTAAGCTTGACTAAAACCTGTGCCTTAATTCCCTGCTGTGTAAATAAAGATGATGATCAGTTTATCTTCTATCTCTATTCACCGTAAATGCTTGGGAACACAGATTGTCTTGGTAGTGTGTGATAGGGTGCTGGGCACAAGGTGGCACCGATTTTAGCAGGTATGTCTCTGTGTTACAGCAGGGACACCTTTGGGGTGGGGATACACAAATCACACAGACCCAACAATTCTGTTTCAAGGGGCTATTTCTACCATAGATATTTAGGTATGTAAATATTGGCAAACCATGATTACGGTTCCTGTGCAAACACAGCTTGCTATCCTAGTGTTTTTTCTTAAGTACAGAAGCAGCAATTACCAGCTTATGCGGTTCCTTGCTTTTTTGTGCCATTTCTCACTGTACGTGCAAGCTAGGGTATCTGAAGCAGGGTGGGGTTTTTTCCCCTCCCCTTTTAACTGAGTAGCGTCTGAAAGGAGTGTTTGAAACAAGACAAGAGACAGGTCTTCTATATTCTCCTCACTGCACATTTCATTCCTGACCTAAAAGAGCAGCCTTCAAAACATCGATGCAGTGTTTGTGCTCTCCACTCTCAAGCCTTGAAGTCTGCCAGTGGGTTAATCTCCATGGTGGTTGTTTTACTCACAAGCCATTCAGTCACAAGGAATAGGCTATCAGTACTTATTTCTCTCTGGCTACTGAAAAGCCATCATCAGGAATGATTTTCTACCACTGTCAATAGAGGCTGGAGATGAACCATTGGATATTGAGGTTATGCCAGGTTCAATCCCTTTAGTCACTAGGTCCCATCAAAGACAAGTTAGAGGCACCAGCACTCTGGTCACCAGAGATGGATGACCATCTGCACCTTGCTGGTTTTCACCCACAGTTCAAGTGTAGAGGAGAGGGAGGAAGCAGAGAAAGGAGCAGCAAACAAAAGTAACAAAGTACTGAAAAAGCTAGGGTTTTTTTTGTAGGATGCGTAAGATATTAAAACTTCCAATACTTCTCTGTATTTCTTAATTTTTACTGCATTCGAGCATTTTTCTCCACTTGAAGTATTTCAGAATTATTGCCCATTCCCTCTGCAATGCTCAGCTCTAATTTTAAAGTCTAGATATATGAAGTGACATCATTTTAACTCTGTATAGAGATGGATGTGGATACAGTAGGTGTGAACCATTCCAACACATTAGTGCAAGGGTCTGCAAAAGCCATTCTGAGTGCCTCACCTGCAACATTGACTCAGATGGTTACTCCAGGGTAAGTATCTAATGTGCTGAGTCAAAGCGCCCAGAGAAGCTCTCAATACACAAAGCCAATATCATAAAATTTATTGGTTTATGCTGTCAAAATATTGCCATAGAAAAATTCAGAAGTGTCAGAATGATAGTGCTTAAGGTGCAGAGGAAAACTAGGCACTTGAATGGAGAATTGAATACTTGCTGACCCATCATGCTGTTGAATGTCCCTACCTTAATTTGAATTATATTTATAGCTCCATGTTAGGTATTTACTACAATGCACCAACACAAGAAAACACTGCTTTTATGCAGTCGGAAGTAAATGCTGAGAATCTCACTCTTGTTTTGTTCTACTTATAATTGTTCACAAAGGCTCAGACTTCGATTAGCATTTGCATGCAGGACACTCTCTGTAGCTGTATTGAAGTTCTACAGCTTAGCACGCTCTCAGTAAATCTTCCAGGAAGGGAGTCTAGCTTGTATCTGCGTGAGCAAGTAGATACAAAAAACAAATGCTAAGAAACAGTGATGAATACTGCACAAAAGCATTGACAGAGATTGCTTATCCTCTTTTCGATATCTGGAAGCATATCCAACTTGAGACTATGACAATTAACTATTGGAAGATCTGAAAGGAAGCTATCTGAGTGCCCTTATGCACACATAGCATATTCAAAGTGTCAGTATAAGGTACGGACAGTCTGTATAGCTTACTTATAGTTATTCTAAGTTATAGAATTTTCTTCACAGACCTGTAAAGGTGCACGCATTCTTCTTAACATGAGAATTAAATGTTTGCAAAGTTGTTGTGCAAAGGTAGTTTCACATGCAAAGCTGACTTTGCATATAACCTCATGTACAGAGGTATACAAAATCCTCTCTGTTTATCTAATTGTAATCATAATGTTGATGTTTTGACAATATTTGCATAGAAGAACGTACAAAAATCACAGTTTATGAAGAAAATTCAGTCATGTTGTCCTATATTCAGAGCAGTTTCCATACTGTTACTGCCATAGAAATTTGTTTCATTTTGTCTATATTTCATTAAATCCACATTATCTTAGGGAAAATTCAGCTGGTCCAGTTAAGATTTTCTCATTTTAACTTGCAAGAACTATTCCTTTTCTCAAACTGTTGTGTAGAGCTGTCATTGGTCTGCTTATTTAAGAAGTATAAAAGCAATATGTAATACAATTGTTTTTAAGAAAAACAACTTTGTGTTTTCTCAGGTATTCCAGGATCAATTACCCATGAATACTAAGGTGCCCTTACACTGCTTGGAACAATTCAAGAATCCTGCAAAGACATTGGGAATTAGGTCCAGGTATATTTCCATACCAGTACAGAATTATGGGTTGCCAGTTTAGTATATTTGGGTGTTTCTTTCTGTGATGAAGTGATCCAGCAGTGCAGCTGAAACAGAGCAGGTTCTTCCATGCATTTGCTACACATTGACAGCCTATTGAAAAGGAAAAAAAAAATAATAAGTTGCTTTTGAGTGATGTTTTTCATCATTGCCTACTCTGCCAATATCTTTGCATACCTATTACCAGGGAGAACCAGATTTAGCCTGTTTTGCAGCAATCATCTACAGAATCTGACAAGGCACTTGCACAGTGGGAGTTGCCAGTGATGCATTTTTCAGTACTTGTTCCATTTGATTGAATTAATCTCAACCTTTCTTTACAGGAGTCAATGGGGTATTTGACTTAATTGATCTTTCTCAATAAATATGCGCACAAGGAGTACAGTGTGCTTTTGCTAGCTCCAGTTCAACCTTCTAAATTGTGTCAGAAATGCATTTTTCTCCTGTAACACCATTTTTACAGATCAGAACAGAGAGAAATTGAATGATAAACACCCGAATCACTGTTACCCTTCTCTGCCAAGATGCTCACAGGTAACATGGCTTTAATAGCAAAAGATGTCCCGGCATGGTTTCAAATTACAAAAATCACATCCTGTGCTGTTCAGTGCTAGGCTATCTCAACATCCACTACCTAAACATTCGAGTTCAGTAGTTTCACTGTGTTTTGATGAGACACTGTATTTACACCTGCCCTCAGGTGTAAACAGGAAAGCAACATCACACGTGAATTGTTCCTATTCCTTCTTTAGCTCAAGTTTTCACTCTGGGCCATTTTCAAGGTCTTGTTTTTCTCTCTCTAATGCTTTTGTTACTGTGGCCAGCTTTTTTTAAAGGAGGATTATAGAAAGGGTTAAGTCTTAATATATTGTATAGTCAAGACTTTTTAAAWCAGATCCAGTTTTCTGTTTCGTGGGAAATCTCCTCTGGAATGCCTTAGAGCATCTTTGAGCAGAGACAGTAAAGGGCACCAAATATAAAAATCTAATGCCATCTTACGACCCAATATTTTTGGCAATGATTTGTATAATCCACTTTATGGCTATTTTAGAGTAAGTGTAAAAAAGAAGCTGAGTCTCCTCGTTATACTTTGCCTTCCTGAAGATGATTTAATGAGCCTACCCTTTCTATTAATTTACAGGAACATAAGTGACATTCATTGGCTTGATACTTAATCTGCATCATTGTAAAATTTGGTGGTTGTTTTAATTCCCTGAGAAGTGAAGTGTCCTTGTCTTGCTGCAGAAATTATCTCATTAGTAAGCAAAGGCCTGGCCAAAGGGGTAAACTCCACACAAGTAATCACTGGCAACTCCAGCTTCCTGGCAACCCTGATTGCTTAGATCAGAAGACAGAACACACCCTTGTGCCAAAACCCAGCTTTAGTATTCATGCTTCACTCCAGCACGAGCTATGCCTTAAGGCTAAAATATACCTGTGTGCAAAGACCCAGCACAAGGTTCACAAGCCACTTACATCTTCAAAGTGACTTGAGAAGAGCCCTGGCCTTGTGGAGTCTCTCTCTGCAGAGAGGAGTATGGTAAGCGCTGAACAGTGTAGCAAAATGATGGTCTGAAAGTTACTTTGATGATTTCCCTTCTCTCTTCCATCTTCCCATGCAATTCACAACATTTCCCTTTAAAATCTATCTCCCTCTGGCAAACTGTTTTGGGATCACTAAAAATTGTATTGTCGCAATAGGATGCATATTCTATTGAACAATTGTGTGTAAAAATCACATTTCTTTATCACGGCAGCAGGATGTAGTGGGAAAATAACAGAACACTTCTTGGCAGAACAGTACCTTCACTTAACTCCCCAGTAATAGCTTTTGGCTGGTGTTCCTAGCCTAGAAGAACTCCTGTCATTTGACAGTGCAAATACATCAGCACATACATTCCTCTATTCTCCACCATGCCAAAACTCATTCATTCTTCCCAAACCATCTCCTCCCAACATTAGAATTCCCTTTTCTCTGAGCTTTCTAGCTTCTTCTAACTCACTCTCTTCCTTCCCATTCAATTTTCTACCCCTCAAGCTAACCCCTATAGACATTCAGCTGCTCACAATCTCCTTTCTTTTCCCATCTCTCTTACTTAGATCTGTTATTCTCCCTACCCATGCTCCAGTCTCACCGCTGATGTRTCCTTCCATCAGCACATCAGCTTGTTTCACTCCCTTTATCTTCCTGCTACTCCCTCATGCCAGCATGTGGTCCCCAGACCAAGGATCCCACCCACCATTTACAGCTGTCACCCTCAGGTTTCCTTTGCCCCTCTGTAACATACTCTGAGGATGTGCATGCAGCACAACAAAAAAAGTCACACACACAATGGTAAATGGCCTTATTCCTAGGGGAGATATATTATAAAAGATAGAATAAGTTATGGGGAACATTCAGACAGTTTCAGACACCTTCCTACTGGGATCCAGCAGGTATCTCCAGTTAAACATGTAGAGAGACTCAGGAGCAGTTTTTAGTCAATGTATGTATGACAGACTGTGTGCAATAGAGTTGTAGGTGTGCTAGATGCCATTAAAACAAGAAAATAATAATCCCACTAAACCTGTAGTTTCAAATTTCTTTTGGTTGGTATTCCATTACTTTAAAAGTCAGCAAATCATGGTTGAGACCACTGTCCTAGTCAAACACCAGCCCATAAATGCACCAGTGTAACCAATTGAACATAAAGATTTATTTGAACTTCAAAAGAGTTTGCTGACTCTCAGTCACTGGTTACAATTTTCTCTTCTGTAGGAATTGCAGTTAAGTTTTGCAGCTCTCCCCAGAATGCAGATGTACACATTTCTGAGATGCTGATGTCTGATTTATAAAATGGTCCAGCAAATGGTCCATTAACTCTTTTGATGTGGATTTCAATGCCTTATCAGTTTCCGCAGGGTCAGCCTGCAATGTCAGGTGTGAAAGTGCTAGACTACGGAAACATCTAGTGCCATTAAAACCAACTAACTACCACCCTGCACGTTGCCTGCCTTCTAGGACGGAATTCCATTGGCCATAACAGATCTAATACAGATTTTGATTCTTATTGTGTCAGAAATTACAAAGTGCTCTACACAGACACAGGTTTGGAAGTGTGTACTGTCAAACGGATTGCAAATTGAAAAAAGAAATACAAACCCAGGATAATTGCCTATGTAAGTGCACTTGTCTAATGCGGACCTAGAGACAGATGTAGCAGGAAGCATGTGAGACCCAGCACCTGGTGTAACATTTGCATTATAGGCTGGAAAAGAAATGAAAGGACATGCACAGCTGATACTAGTATTCATCACATCTGTCAATTCAGGAAATAGAGAACGACAAAAGAAAGGACAGAAACCAAAGCAGAAAGTACAATGAGATCTTGTTCGAAAAAATGCATCTTAAGAAACATGTGTTGAATAGGAAGTAGCTCAGAATCTTTCAGAATAACTCCCTGAGGCTGACCATGGTGCCTTAAGCATGGGTTTGCTGCCAAAGAGAATGGAAAAAAGATATTGTGCAACTTGGAGCTGCATTGCCTCTTACCACAGCATTTCCATTGGGCTAAGAGCACAGTTCAGCTCACAGCCACATCTTCCAGCTGCCAGGAGAGAGCGCTAACAGGTTTGGTCTAGTGTGAGTGAGGGAGAAGATACCCTCAACATTTCCTGTTGTAACTAACTGTGCCACTCGGTGTGTTATGAAAAGATGTTGTGACACTGGGAAAAGATCCTAGGACAAATGCATTGGTCCCACAGTTGCTGTGCAGGCTGTTAGGCCATCCAGTAAAGCTGGGTCCAACAGAGATGGATAGGATTTCAAATACCCGTGCGTACCATGTCCTATTTGCTGTCTCTGTGCAGCTCCAAGCTGAGTATGCACCACTACTCATCAATATCCCACACAGGGACAGGGAGCACAGGCTTATTGCTCCTGGTCCTGGACTGCAGGACATCAGATCAGTACCAAGGTCCCTGGGACCCAGTAGAGGAGTTTAGATCTGGTTGCCTCAATGACACAGATGTTCAAAGGGGGAATGAAATTTAGAGAGCAGCAAAGCATGTTCAGAGCCTAGCTGACCTCCACTACAGGGATGAAATGAAAAACCTCCATCTTTTGACACCTTTAAGTATGAGCCAGGGAAAAAAACTAACAATAAAAAGACATCAGAGGAAACAATCTTGCATAATGCTGGCTAATTTAACTGAAAGTGGTATCCATTTTTAATCCACTAGGTAGCATGCCATTCCAGAACTTTTATATCTGAGCAGGATTCCTCCACGGCAAGAGACATGCTCCTTTGGAACTAACTGAAAAAGTGGGATGGTTTTTTCTTTCAGAAAAGCCCACTTACATTCCTGTAAGCCTTCCTCGAGTACCTCAAGAGCCCTCAAGATCACTCCGACTGGAAGAACGAAAGGAACATTCAAGGTTTACAATAATCCTTTTCCTCAAGAGTAGGAGAAAACATCAGATGTGGCTGCAGCTTTCAATGCATTATTAATACAAACCACTTGACAGCATTTGTTTCTGTGAGATAAATTTGATCTGTGAACACAAAAGAAAGAGAAGGAAGACAGTTGGTCAGACTGGTCACAGGGATACCTGCTGAGCCCAATCAAAAGCCAATATTTTTGCACAGGGACTCGTGAAATGTGGACATATAACAAAACCTGAAGAGTAGTAAATACTTGAAGAAAATGTATTCAGTTACCAATCTCAAAGAACAATTTTAATGCAAACTACAGCAGCAGTTCAGCAACAATGCAGACTAATTAAAGGTATTGAACCATGTAAACAAACCTCTTACCAAATAAAGCAGGCACTAAAGGAGATCCTGAGGCATTTACTGTGCCACTGGGTTTTCTGCAGGGGTTTTCAATCTGCGAATGGCTAAATGCTTCCCAGGGAAGAGGGACACCTTGCAGAGCAAGACTGATCCTCCTGCCAGCAGGTTCTCTTTACTTAGCTACCTTATGTGGACCATGTGGATGTAATTTCTAGACTTACAGGACTGGGATACACACACACAAAAAAAAAAGGTGGGAAACCTCTGGTTTGGTGGCTCAAGTCACCAAAATAGAGAATAACCACTCATGCAAAAAGAGTGCAATTGCAAGCCTGTGATCTGCACACTGCCATAGCTCCATTAATCTGCTGGGGGCCGGACTCAAGAGAATGGGAAATCTGTGACATGACATGTCACAGCAGCTAGGCAGAACAGTAAAATGAACCAGATGAGAAGGTCACACAAAGCTCTTGCATTCAAAATGTGTGTTTTCATGTCAAAAAGGTCCCTGTGCCAGCTCAGGACTGACTTACTCCCAGACTCCTGCAGAATGATTTGATGTGRGGACAGGGACTAAAGGTGAAAACTGAGATGCAACCAAGTGCAGGCACCCAAATTAAGCAGGTGATGCAGGGGTTCTTTTCTGCCTTTTAAAAATGCATCACTACCAAAAGTAATAATCAAAAAACTCAGCCAGACTTCTTTGTGACATTTAGTGTGGGTTTGCCACACAAGGACTGTAGAAGTATATCAATTCAGAGTATAAATTAAGATCATTAACTCTTCACCCTGTGTGACGACTCCCATCCACTCCTGTACAGTTGTTCTTCGATCACAGTAAATTATCCTTCCCCTGAGTAGGAGAAAGCTGTTCCAATCTAATAATGTTACACCTGAATGGGAGCTTCCACAGCAGTATAACATGGTTTAATCCAACACTTCATCTTCACACCCTCAGCTGATTTGCCTTAGCTTTCCTAAAAAGAAATTACTTTAGGGAGTGAATTAGTCAATGCAGTAGCCTGCTTTACCAGATAAAACAGGTGATGCTTATATCTGTGGACGGAARAAAGACGGTGGCTAGGAAAAGAAGTGGATCACAGAGTCTGGAAGCAGGTGGGCCTCATGGAGAGGCCCCATGAAAAGATATGAATGCCTCAGGCTCCGCTATCTCATTGCAGAGCACCCTGTCCATCCCCATGCAGGCTCAGGGAGTAGCACTGCTGGTGCAGTGATAGGGGATTCTGTTTGGCTCACTAGGTCAGGGTGAACTGCATGGGGACAGCTAGAGTATCTTCAAAGCCTGAGGAGATCTGTGGCACTTTGCAGCATGCTTTTTCAAAAAACATCTCCGTGACTTCACAGGGAAGTAGGGAGGGAGGAAATTACCCTAAAAACTCAGTACACTAGGACTCAGTCTGTATTTTCCTTTCCCTTACAGAAKGGGGGAAATCCAGGTCAGTCTACTCCATACTGAGCATCTTTTTTGGTAGCTGCAACTAAACTTAGGTCACTTAGCTTATATCCTTGGTCATTCAAGTGTTCTTCAAGAGTAGTCATTTATTTTATGCAGCTGACATCCTCCTTTGCTTTCCTTCTTCCCCCACCCCAGATTTCTGGGAGAAAGCATCATTCTGATATACCACCCTACTCACACAGAACTTCTGCAAGCAACTTTTACATAATCACCAAATGACCTATTCATCCCTGATAGATCTAAGTCTTTCTTTAATCAAGTCTATAGTTCCTCCGTCATGTCTTCCTTGTTAAGCAGGCCAGACTTATCTTGAAATGTCAATAGCCACTGTGACTAATTAATTATTCTACCTTATCAGTCTTTTAAGAATTACTTCAAAAATCACTGAAGATTCCACTTTGAAACCATATTGTCAACCAAGAAAGAAAAAAATGAGCACACAAAAGAATTGAAATAAGAAAACTTCTTATTCAGTGCAGAAAGTTCACTCAGCCCAAGAAATAGTGTCCAGTAGCATATCATCAGCTTCACATACTTTACAGGGTTTTGCTCCCAAAGAATCTTGCTTTGTTATTTGTGGTTTGCCATGTCCTACCTTGCTAAGCATAAATAGACACTTACATGAACACTCTGAACAGAGAATAACCTCGTCAGGAACAACTGGCAGAGCTTCTTTCTCTCTGAAAGGAGGCGTCCTTTTCTACATCTTTCCAAATCTGTCCCAGTCCCATATGTTTTTTTTCCACCTCCCCCTTTCCGGTTTAAGAAGCATGCCACATACTTTGATCATCAGTCCAAAAAACCCTTTACAATCTTAGTGTTATTAAGAGCAATCAGACTCTGAATGGGATAAAAATAACCAATGCATTTGTACGCTTCTTTCTTTTCAAACTAGTGTAATTCACTAACACATTAGCTACATGCAAAAGCTACATTCATTCAACCATACTAAAGACAGACAACCCATTCCTTGAGTTGTAATGGTGAAAATGCCCATTTATGCCTGTCTCTGTCTCAAGGATTGAGCAAATGCAAAGGCTGTCATGAGTTAGGGTTTTATCTATGCTTACTAATGTTTATCAAAGATTTCCAACCAGAGAGTATCTTACAAAAGAATCAGTTGAAGAAAACAAACTGTCCCTTAACTGATTTCCATAGGAGTCCAGCCAGACCATGTTGTGGGTTGAGACATATGTCCTATGAACATACTCAGAGCCATTCAAGATGCTTAAAATAAATGCCATAGCCTTTAACAGATGTTAGAGTATTTGCATTAATTTTCTATTTCTTAATTATCTATACAACAGGTTCTTTTGTGTTGATTATCTTCTGTTGACTGGGAGGAGCATTAGATATTATGGAGAATTAAAAATAATTCATCTCCTTTACAAAATAAAGCAAGTGGAACTGAAGGGAGAATGTCAAAAACCAAACAGTTTGTTTGCTTGTCATATGTACCCATTTGTCATTCCAATTGTTTTATGCTGACATTATTTTCCTTTGTATATGCAATAATTCTTATGGAGCATGCGTTGTCTTCTATACAGAGAGATCCCATATAGTTTTTGTGGAACTTAACTGGAAAGTATACATTTGCACCAGACTATAGCGTCAAAGAGAAAACTCTTTGTCTAATTTCCTTGTCTTCTGCTCCCATTACTTTTAAGGTGAGAATTGACCCTTGTTATTTTTTCCATATTTGCAAAATGCAAAAGCCTGTTTTTAGAACCCCAAGAGATTTTCCTGCTGGAAAATCAAACTGCACACTTAGGATGTTTCTGCGGCCTGCTATAGGAAGCATCTGCAAGCACAGTAAAACGATGCCCCTTTTCCAAGCATACTGGAACTGCACAAATCAATACACTGTGTTAAAATCATCAGATTTGTTTCATATCTTTAGTTCACTGTTTGCAGCTAGAAGAAGATGAAGAAATGCTGCACTCTCAGCAAGAAGAATTGACAGCGTTTCTTCAAAATACGTTGATTGGTTTGTTAGATGTTTAAGAAAGGATTTGATGTATTTAATTGAAGAGGCATTCGCCTTACTATACCAGTATGCTGCATGAGGTTATAAGAATTTTTTTGTGCAAACCTTTAGCAACCCAATTTTGTTACAGAAATAGCTTAATTTCTATGATTAAGCCTGTGTGTACCACCATCTTCTTTGTCCAGCTGCTAAGGCTGGCTAATAAAGCTGTTATTGCTCAGAAATGAGGCAAGCCACCTCTGGCTCTATGCTCCCAAACCCTCTACAGGAAAAGGGGAAACGATACATGACAGAGCTGCTGTTTTCATTCCCAGGGCTTCAATTAAGGACAGAAAATGTTCTCCTCTCGGAGCAGAGGAAATGGCTGTCCAGTAAACACATGCTGAAAAACAACATACTGTAATAGAGGTTGATAGCAATGAACACAATACACATTGCAACAGTAGCAACGTAACAGTGGACCGGATATACACAGGACTCCCCCTGGACCTCCACAGGCTGACCAAGGAGAGCAGCTACCAGGGGACTGAAAGATGAATGGTGAGTGACAAGTATGTATGGAAGAAGATGCTTTAGAGGAGGTGGGAGAGAGTCTGCACACCCTTGACGGCATGGAAAATTATCTTACAGGCTGTTATACTGGATTTACTAGTGGTTTTCCACAAGCTGTGTCAGGGTAGGAATAGAGATGCTCAGCCCCTGGAGCAGCCGCAACAGGAGTGAGTCAGGCATTAACAGCCTTAGCTCTCCTCCTTTCCTCGGGGGAACATCAATTTGCTGCTGGCTGTGACTATCTTCTCAGCTCCGTGCAGATGACCAACAGCTTGCCTGGGAACATAACCCAGATCTTGAGCAGTGTAACTGTCATGTAGGCAGATAGCGTCCTCATGTGCAAAGACCAAAAGACGGGTCCCAGAGGGAGCACAGCCAGGATTGCTTCAGGCCTTTCAATAATGGAGCTCAACAGGACCCATGGCTACTGCCAGCAAACACTAAAAGTCTGTTCCCCACCAGTGGTGTCTCTCAGGGCATCAGCATGCCTCCGAGGCGGATCTCAAGAGGAGCCAGTATGGCTGAGTTAGTGCTGATTAGGGAGTAGAAATCCTTTGAAGAACTAGCCGAACAACTGGCCTTATCCTCCATACAGCGTCTCTCAAAGTGCATCAAGTTAAGCCCTCGGGATATTTGTACTAAGCCTGGAAGAAGGCCTTTTATCACCTCCAGCTGAGCAGGAGTCATCCCTTCTCCCCAGATAAGCAATGGTCACAATGACCCAGGCATGATCACTTCTGAGCTGGATTACTCTAATTCACTCTATCGAAGGCTGGATGCAGGCTGTGCCAAACTTGTGAAATTCACTCAATTTCTCAGGCTGTGACGAGTAAGTGAAGGCCCTGTTCAGTTTTATCCACTGAACCCCAGTCATTTTCAGAAGATAGCTTACAGCTTTGCTCCTTGTACTCCACACAGCTAATGTGTGGACCAAACAATTTGTAAACAGCCAATATGCCTAGGAAACCAGTTTTCAGCCCACCGCCTGCCTAGAGACTTCCCTGGGGCAATGCAGCTCCATGCAGGCACATGACAGCCAAAACCAAGAGATGTTCGAATGAGGGGACCCAGGTCTAGCGCAAGGCACTACAAAAATACAGTTAAATGCAGGGTCTCACAGTTTTTAGGAAATTTTTAGAAATTCAGAAAAAAACTTCTCTGCTCTGGTCATGCTGGGGATATTTTGTATAAATGAACAACACCTTATCCTCATAGATTTCATAGCCTTTTCCAAAGTTTGTGTGGATTTGCCCACACAATGGCAGACACCTCTGAACTTGGAAAGGGAATTATTTTGCACTAGTGACACAAGAAGGATTTTTTTTAAAAAAGAAAACCTTGCTTTTTGAAACTCCAGGGCAGATTTTCACAGGTGGGAATGTAGCAGTCTTAAGTTGGGCCATAGCTCTTCTCCCACATAACCCAGTGCCACTGGATGGGTGCTGTGATCTGCAAGGCAAGGGCACTCAGCGTCTGACAGGACCTGCCCATAGCTAGTCCTGAGCCATTGGCCCCATGCAGTAGATTTGCTGGTTTCTTTGGAATGAGCTCCAGGATCTCCATTAGCTGTGCAGTTTATATAACGGAGTCAGAAGTTTATCCATAAAAATCATCTCCCTTGGCTACTGTGCCTGGAGGACATCTTCTTATTTGCAAGTATCAAACACTGCATTACAAGGGCATAAGGCAGAGTAATACAAGAGCTGAGAACATCGTCTTTAAAGGTGTTGTGGATGGTTTCCAAGCAGATAACCAATCTCTCTCCGAGTCCAGAAGACCAATTTAGTTTCAAAACTCATCTTTTGCTTGAGATGAAATTAAGAAGTTGCAAAAGCATCTCTTACTGTGTCAAGCCCTCGTTGTTGCAAAAGGTATCACTCACATAGCAAGGACTTAGACTAGCACTTCCAGCAGTATAGTGATTGCTACCTGAATATGTTACCTTCCATAACTTCTTTTCTTTTTTTAAATTTACCTGAGTACTTTCTCCTGTTGCCTTTAAAACTCCCAGTTATGTAAGTAACATATGGCCTTTTCAGGTTTTCCTCTTCTCTCTCCCCATTTCAACTGTTCTAGACATCTGTCCTGTGAATGTTCTTTGAACATTTCAGAAGCAAGGTAAAAATCCTGCAGCAAGTAAACAGCAGATACAACTAAATGGAGATACTTGTTCCACACCAAAATGATACGCCACAAGCAAGCAGCRAAGCTTTTTCCTGTACCCAGGCTCTTACTTGGTCTATGTGGGAGACCTTAGTGGAGGGCCTTGAACTAAGGGGTGCAATGCCCTGTGATTGTGAGGACTGGAGTTGTGCTGATTTTGGGGAAAGAGAGGGATCAGAGAAGATTGTGGTTATGAGATGTTTTAAGTCATTAGAGGGTGTTATAAGAAAGTAATTGTGTTGCTGTGCTGCAACAAGGAAGTAAAGTGTGAAATGCACTGGGGATACTACTTCCTCCACCACATGCTTTGGAGTTTAGTATCAATAATTAATATCAATAATTAATTATTCCTTCAGTTTAATTAAAGAGGAAGTGGACTTTCAGGTACATCTCCTTCTGTACAGTCACGGATACCCGACAAACAATAGCTAATTTTGACAAATTGTCTGCCTAACAAATGAATTTAGCTAAACTAGAAGCAAAGCATATCCTACTAGATGTAGCTGAGTTGTAGTCCCTCCACAAGGACTTTCAAACCTCAGATATGTTGTTATCCCATTCCCAAAGGAAATTAAGAACATTTACAGCTAACCAGTGCTATTACTTACGCAGTTAGCAAGCAACCTGATGGGCTATAGCTTGAAGAGAATGAACAGCCCAGTTCCCTGGACAGCTTACGTTCAAGTTGCTGGCACACAGGAGAGTGTGGGCCACTGGGTGTGCTTTGCTTTTTTTATCTATGCTATCTTAAACTATCTGGCACAGATAAACCAGCACAACACTGTAACAGCACCTTCATTCAGCTGCAGGGAGACACCCTTCAGTAAGTGGTAAGCACCACCTCTCTTCCTTTCCAGAAGTAAAAAGCTTAGTAATAGCAAAGGCCATAAGATTTCTGCTTATTTTGACACTCTCTCTGTCTATATTCCTTTCTGTTACTGAAATCAGAAAGGATCTTTCCTATGGAGAATCAAAACCCTGTACACAAGCCACAATTTTTCTTAACAAAGTAGTTGTTACTACTGTTGTCACTACTGTTAGGCAAAGATGCCTCACCAGTCAGCCACACTTTAAATCCTTGGGCTGAAGGGGTCTCGAGTGGGTGGTGGTCTCAGCAGTATAAACTAGTGGGGTGAGGATCCTGGCTGCTTAAAGTGCTGGAAACACCACTTCCCTTCGCAGCATTAGAGGAAGAAAAATTAAATCTAAAGACCGAAGTATTAATTGAGTAGCATCTCCTATCAACATGGGCCTTGAAGCCTAACTCAGATCCAGAAAAACTGCTGTCTCCAAAATTCCTTGGATCCCTAAGGTCTGTAGCTAGAGAACTGAACACAAAGTCCCTAAAAATGCMAGGAGCCAGTAAGGTTCATCAATCATTCTCGACAGCATTCTCAGCTGCTTTATGGGTGTCCATTGAAGATACCTAACAGGAAAAGCTGTATAATGTAGGCACTGAGCCATGCTCTGGTTGATTAGAAGTGCCAGTACATGAGGCAAATGCAGACACTATGACTTGATCAGCACTAATTTGAACCATGTATTTTGGGAATACCCCTAGGTCCATTTGTTCCAGAGAGGTACTTAATTACTGAATTATTTTTTCCTATCAGTTGGAATTATATTACAAGATATCTGTGTAATGTAAACCTTACAAAATGGAAACTGGATAACTACATTTTGGCTGTGACTGCTTTAACAGGCTGGCCATCACAAAATAGATTGTATAGCACAGTAAAAAATCCCCAGATAATGATTTGAAGATACCGGCTGTCTTTTCAAAGTATTTGAATAAACTTATTTGCTGTCTGATTCTCCTCTCAAGTACACTAATCTGTTGCTCTGTAGCTCAACTGTTGGTACACTTAAGCAGAAAAGCCCCAGATGCAGCTGTGGTTTCCTTGGCGTACCCAGGAGAACAGCGGAGAAGCAGGATAAATTCCCTCTGTTTACTTGTTCTCCATCCAGACTGCTGGTGGAGTTGTCCTTAGCTCTTGGCAAAGGTGAGACAAGCCCTAATGCTTTTTCAGTTTCAGTAGCATCATCTGCCAGTTCTGTACCATCCAGGTACACTCTTGTTCAAGGGTCTCCTGTCCTGATAATGCTGTTTCTTTCAAACGAGCTGCATCACAAAAGAAAGCACAAAAAAGAAGCCAAGAAATTGACCCAAAAAGGTCTGTTTGACAAACAGTGGGATAAAAGACACCTCAGAAACAAAGCTCTGCACAGGTCTCATGGCCTCTGGCTAGTGGCCTGTTTAAGCTCTATCTCAGCATTGTCCTTTTCCACCACACATTTAAAATCATTTTTCCAGAAGTTAATAATTTATAGCTTCTAATGCTGAAGGCTTGCAGTGCATCGTCTGAGAAGATGAAAATTTTATAGCCAAATGAGGAGGATAAAGGTATTTTCATAATCGTTCCTGGTCAGTTCGCTACAACCATGGCTAATACTGGAACTGAGGAATCTGTGCTGGGTTTAATTAATTTAGTATAGTGCAATAGAGGGACTCTGTAATCTATACTTCAAAAATCTGGTGAAGGTTGTAATAAAGCCTAAGCTGTTTATTTTATACTGTTTTAAGACTCTGTTGTTAGCCCTCTGCTGTTCTTTGAGGGCTATTTGAAGAGAGGGTCCTCACAGCTCATCAGCAGCTGTTAAGTACGAAAGCAATGGTTGCTCTCCGGATTGTGGAGTCTCCTCTCGCCTTAGGTCAAGGAAGTCCAGGATCTGGTCTGAGAAGCCAGGAATGAACAGTCTGGAGTTGCATGATGACACTGTTATTTTATAGCTTACCACAATCAGAAACACACAGACTATATCTTATATCACCTAATGCGTAAGTCACATTTTCCTACAGTTCTAAATGTGATGTGTGCCATTAGCATAGGTGCCTTACAGGCTTACATTTGACTACTGCTTGTCAGAGAGTCTCCAGTGCCAGTTCAGCTACCTCTCCTATAAAACACAGAGGTAGCCTTTGATTTTTGTTCTGCTACCACTGGCATCCCTAGTAAGTGGTCCTCAAAAAAAGAACATTTGACATAGAAATTTGAGATAAACAGAGTCTGCAGCACACTGCACATAACATCTGTCTCAAAATCCTCAAGACAATAGCCATAAATAGCACATCTACATGATGGAGTTTTGTTTACGAGTGATGATGATGATGGTGGCAGTAATAACAATAACAACAACAACAATGGTTGCTGTGAGATAGGCAAGGTTTGAGCCAAGAGAAAGAGACTTTCTGAAAGTTCTGCCCTGGAAAGAAAGGTTGTGAAGTCAACTCATCTCCTTTTTTAGCTGAGACTGGCAGTATTAGACACAGTATTAGACATTTATTGTAATGATGAATGTCTTGAGACTATGGGTTAAATAACATTTTTTAAATCTTGGCTTCTGCTTCCCTTTGAGATATCAGAGGTTATTAAAGTACATTACAATCACTTGCCAAATTTTATAATCTGTCATGAGCAGGTTTCTGGAATTGCATGAGACAATACCCACAGCAGTGGATGGATGAAAAGTGTGCTCACCGGTGTCCTCTGTTTTGGACAAGAGCTCTTCCACAAAAAACCTGCAGAAAACTCCTTCAAGAAGTATGCATATAGTTGGCTAATTAGTCCAGTCTGGTGCTCCCAAGATGTCCTGTTCTCTATGAGTTGTTTATAAGGGAAACTAGGATTTGAACTACCTGAGATCAGAATTTGATCCCCAGGATCCTAAGGAAAAAGAAGAATGGAGGCAACCTGTAATTTAGACTGCTTCACTGCAAACAAAATAATTTTATAACATCTAATACTGTATTTGGTAATTTTAGCCAAAAGTCACCCTTTTAATCTAAGGCATTTTCTCACACAACAGATTGGGCATGTAGTTGTAAAGTTTGTCAAAACACCTTGCAAGGAAGGGGATTCAGACCCTGCAATCACTCTGACTACAGTCCCATCAGCGACCTGCATGAAAGGTTGCCTCACCCAGGTGTGTTCCCAGCCAGCAAAAGACTCCTCCAGGTAAGGAGCACAGCCTTTTCCCCAGCAGAGCAGTTAGAAGTCCATCCCCTCATCCCTGCCTCCAAGATCTCCAGTTCACTCAGCCCAAAAAGGAAGATCTTTGTGGCATCGCTCGATTCAGTCCTTGTGCCTAAGGACCAATCTTTTGCAGCTCCGTTGTTCCCTGAAACTGCTCCTTAGCTCCTGGGCTGGCTCCGGCCTTCCTTGCTGAGCTGAGATTTTGACTCCAACACAGCCTTCGAATGCGCCGGGGGAGAGGGGTACTTCTGGCCATGAGAAGCTTGGGGACAGGAATGCACCCTCGCAGAAAGGGGCAGTAGATCWTCTTGAAACAGTAGCTTGAGCCAAAGAATGCCAAAATTACTAACCATCTGGGATGAGGAGCTCTGCAGCAGCATGCTTAAAAAACTGCCATGTGTACACAAATGAGCATTTTGCATGTAGTGAACCATTTGGTGTGCACCAGTTGGAGGGGTCTTTGATATCTCAGTCCATGGATATTGGATCCAGAACACACCCTGCTTGGCATGCCCTGGGCATTTCTTTCTGTAAAAAAAAAAAAAATTATTGCAGACACTTCACAATTCATTCAAAACAGGACAGTGCGCATGTCTCTGAGCTTATGTAAAAACAGAACAAACAGGCTTATTTTGAGAGACATCATGTTTTGTAGCTCTTAATCCTCTCTATGTAAGAAAGAGGAGCATAATAAAAATAAAAATTACCCTAATATTAAATAAATATACCAAGGTACTTAGAAACAATATCCAGAAGCTTATTACTACAATTAATTACAGTGAAGGATGTAACCCCTCTTCTTTCTGTTTACTACCGCCATGCAGTCTAGTCATTCATCTGCAAAACCCAATATGTCAAAGATTTTGTATTACACGGTACCAGAAACTCTTTACCAGGGCATGCTGACTGATAAAAGCAAATTATAGCCAAATGAGGAGGATAAAGGTATTTTYATAATCAGTTCCTGGTCAGTTCGCTACAACCTTGGCTAATACTGGAACTGAGGAATCTGTGAAACTGTGTGTATACGTGTATATGTACCTATACATATCCCTGGAAGGGCTGCTGTGCAATCCTATTTTATGCAGTAAAATCAGCTAGAAATGGAAGCTACAGACAGGGTAGGAATTTAAGGAGCTCAATATTAAGAAAAAGAAGGAAGAAATAGCCATTAAACATGAGAGAACGAACATGGAGAAGAAGGGACATTTGAGAAGYGCTAACAGGAAACACATGTATCACTGGCAATTCAATCAAGTGAGAAGGTGTTGGAGAAGGAGCAGAGAGTGACAGCACACCCTGATAACCTAGGCAATTAATGTACCTTTCTGACTGATTTACTTTTGGCTGCTCCTCTTTTCTCATGCAGAACAGAGGATGAAGGACATGGTAAATATGGGCTTACTGTACTGATAAACACTTCTTTTTCTTACCCTCCCAACTAACGGTGTGTTTCACAATCAGTATAAGCCAAAGCAATGTGGAATGCTCACTAATGTTGCAGAACATTTATCCCACAAAAAAAGAAAAGCTTCATTTTCACAACACAGCCACGTAGCTGCTAATGCCAGCACAAAAGAGGCAGCAGGAATGTATGGTCTGGGAGTTAAGACTATTGTGAACTCACACACTGCTTATGGACAGGGCCATTGTACTGTCACTCCAGGAATACTGTGTAAACAGAGAAATGCATGACTGGCTTTTGAGAAGCCATGATTTATCGTTTGCCAAACGCTGCTTTGTTCTAATGTAATCTTCCTCCTTGCTCCCCCAAGAACACACGAAAGTGGTGTAAATCATAAGAAAAGGAGATGGGGTTCATTTCTGTATAAATCATTATTGGCTACATAAATCTCCTCACCGGTAGGACAGGACTTGGAGGAAATTCGTATTACAGCTTTTGAGCATTTTGTGAGTAAGGTGCTCTGCTCTGTTCTTTTCACTCGAATGAGTAAGAATGTATAAGTGTTTGAACAACACTTCTGTCAGAAGGACAAAAGCTACCTATAAAAATATTTTATTTAGTGGATAATCTGATGATTTTGATGCTCCTGCTGTGTCAATGTTAGAGGTTATTAAATGGATCATATTGTCAGTACAGATGCATGAAAAAAACTAAGTTTATGACCATTTAAATGCTGTGGCAAAGATGATGAATTTGGTTAGATACAAAAATGGACTATTTCAGGTGCTGTTTAACCTATTTTTACTAAGAGGTTCCAAAAGTACCAGAAACCTTTGACAAACAAGGTTTAGGATGGAGAAGTTATGAGTCTCACTTTATTCAGCATTTCGGTTAACTGCAGATTTTTTACGTGGAAATCATAGGCAAAGGCTGCAATGGAAGTTGTCTTATAACTTAGTTAAAATACATAGATGTGTATATATATATTTATATATGTGTGTATAGGTACATATACACGTATACACACATATATGGAGGCAGGGGAGAGAGAGAGAGAGAGAGAAATTAATCCAGTTCTTAAATCTGTGCTGATTACTGTAAAGTTATTCTCTTAGGCAAAGACCAGAAATGAGACAGGAAGACTAAGGATTTGAGTTAGGTCATGTTGCTAAAGTATCTTTGATGAAGATGAAAGCAGCTGATGAAGGCATCGTGTGCCACCTGTTCGTATCATATAATATAGCTGATACATAAGATGGTGCATTTCCCTAAATTTTGTCACCTCTATGTGACAAAATGTCCTTGGATCACCGTAGCTGAAGCAACACCACAACTAAATAACTTTGGAGATCCGTCTCAGCATTCCTAATGGAGGATAAGCAGAAAAAAAGCACAGCTTCTTGGGCAGCTCTGCTGTCTGAAAGTCATGTAAGAAGGTGCATCCATTCACGAGCTATACTTACGCACTGCCTAACCCTAGACATAGTCACGAATGGCTCCATTTGTGGATAAGCTCTTAAATTGGAGGCCTTTGCTTAGTGTGTAGGCTTTGGAGGTCTGACTTAAGGTGCAGGCTGTGTGCCACACTTAAAAATTTGAAAAACCGGTCTCCTTGAATCTTAGCATATCAAGGCAGTGTGATACTTACACCTGAGTTTGGAGATGGCTACAGGCTGTGGCAGAAAGCATCTGTTAGGCCATGCTTTTAGGCAGAGCTTTCTGTCCTTTTGCATTTACAGCCTCAGGGGAAACAACTGCTAGCAACTGTTCTCAGTACTGTGTGAACTTCCAGTGCAAATAAAAATTGGGGAAAAAGAAAAGAAAACTTTTGAAACTGCATCTTAGACTTCAGTTTTCCATTTAAAAAAAAAAAAAACAAACCACAAACTCAGAAATATTTTAAACAGATCTAGAACCTGACCAATTTTTCTCAGTCTTTGTCAGGAAATGTCTCATTGACTAAAAAACTGAAAGAGTGCCTCTTGATCTGACTTCATAAAAAGTAGCTTTGCTAGTTTTAATTTGGATTATTATTTTGGATTTTTTTTTTTAAAGTGATTTAAAGCTGTTGTGTTGTTTTCACCCTAGCTACTAAATCATTGTGAAACATAGCTCACAAGAACAAGAAAGTCTTGCTAGATACAAACAAACCAGCTGTTTCCTTCTTTTCTTCTCTATTAAGGCTTTTTAAAAATTATTTTTGGCAACAGAAATAATACTATCGCTGAAAGGAAAATTAGTCTTGTAACAAAAACAACTCCACATTCATTCCACCTATAAAATTTTTCATTCTTACAATGAATTCTTCTCAGGTAGCTAATTAGAAATAGAAAGTTCTTTAATTGATGAGCATCTGACCATTAGGGCATTTTCAATTTCTCACAGCATCCCAGATGACACTGATACAGAAAGGCATAACTGAAAAGAAAGAGAGACTAATTGGAACAATTAATTGAAACAACATACAGTTAATTTCAATTATAAGAATCCTGACTGCTCCCTCGTCCCTTGTTCTGTGGCCTGCTGCACTGGGGTGATGTTCCTACAGACTCCTCAGCAAAAGCTGCATGAGGATCCCATCTGCTGCTAATTAATTATTCCTGTGTTTACTATTTGTATTATCATAACACACATCCTGCACATGGTTCCCAGTGTAAGGTGCTCTATAAAAGCAGAACAGGAAGATTCGTGACCACAGACAGGAGCATGGCTTTGCATGCTTGAATTACCCATTCTGTCAGGAAAAAAGTTAAGCCACTCACTTGAATGCTTTGGTTTTTAAATGTGCCTAACGCAAATTTCCTCAAGAAATGTCAAAGAACGCTTCTAAGCAAGAAGTCTGTTTCCAGCTAAATATCCAGCTCTGATACTTACCAGACTCTGGGAAAAAGCTCCAAAATGTGCTTTATACAGGCAAAGTTTTCATGCTCCAAATTGGAGACTCGCAAACATTGAGCTACAAAATCTTACCACCTGTTCATCATAAAGCAGGAGGTTGCTTGCTGTCATTTTTACAAGAAGCAACTGCACATCACTGTTTGTGGCACCCTGCAAAAGTCGGTTGGGTGTATAATCACACCCTGTAGGCTGATCTCAAAGTGATCACACTCCCTTGCTCCACCAGCTTCTGCTAGCCATAGTAATTAATAAAGTTATGATCCTGTCAAATGCATGGCAAAGCTTCCACTCATTTTTGTGAGGCTAGGATTTCATGCTGCATCTTTTGGTCAATGCAGTATCTTTTGTACAGGGTGCGCCAATGCCATATTCACCTGCAGAAATTATCCAAGTTCTAGCTTGAAATAGCATATGACTCTTGCGTCTACATACAGCTGGTTTTGGCCTCAAAACTTTAGCCGTGCTACAGCTTCTTTTGGGAGAAACTGTTTGATTTTTTATACTAACATTCATTTCCTATGCCATGACTCCTATGTCTGCTAAGGGATCTTATATAAACAGCCTATTCAGCAACTCTGTGCTGAGTTTGGGACATGACTAATTATAATTTTATATGGTTGAGTGAATCAGGACTGTACTGTTCAAGAAAGGGCTGTCTGGAGAGTTGCATTTATTCGTAACATCCACCAATATTTTACCTTGCTTTCTCATGCATTGTCCTTCCTGCAACAAACAAGAGAAACTGTTCTTACTCACCTCAAATTAATTTTTCCTTCTGTATGGTTCCCCATACCCTTCTCACATGGACTTTCACAGTTCCCTACTTCTAATGCTTTGCCGGAAATACAATCTGAGGCCAAGTTTCATATTGACATAATCTCATCTGCTGGTAGCAGAGTGAGCAACCCTCCTGATTATTGACTCTGTTAACAGCTCCTGGGCTTTCAAGTCACTATGAAGACATGATCCGTGGAAGAGAAAAATGGAAAGCCTGAATAATGATACTGTCTTAAATGTATGTCAAATCCTTAGTCTTTTACTTTGCAAACCATAGGTCAACATCTATTAAAAAAGTAGCTTTTCTTTGTCAATGCATTCCACGCAGATGGGCTTCACATTGAGATAATCCTAGTCCTGTACTGATTATCTGAGTGAACAAAAGATACCCTAATGCCCGAGTACCTACATCAGGAGGATGATCTGAACTTTGCACAACTAAGTGTGCCAAATATGCTTATTGAAATTGGTCAGGTTGGTCCCATCTTGAAATACAGTCTTATGTAAGACAATTGTGGTGGGTTGACCTTGGCTGGCTGCCAGATGCCCAGCCAGTTGCCCTCTCACTCCCCCTCCTCAACAGGAGAAAGGGCAAAAGTAAGATGGAAAAGCTCCTGGGTTGAGATAAAGGCAGTTTAATCAGAAAAGCAAAAGCTGCGCATGCAAGCAAAGCAAAAAGAGGAATTCACTCACCACTTCCTATCAGCAGGCAGATGTCAAGCCATTTCCTGGAAAGCAGGGCCTCAGCACCCAGAATGATTGCCTGGGAAGACAAATGCCATAACGAGGAATGTCCCTGCATCCTCCTCTTTTCCCTCAGCTTTTATTGGTAAGCATGACGTCATAGGGTATGGAATGTCCCTTTGGTCAGTTTGGGTCAGCTGTCCCAGCTGGGTCCCCTCCCAGCCTCTTGCTCACCCCCAACCTACTGGCCTTGGGGGTGGAGAGGCGGTTTGGAGAGAAAGCCTTGACACTGTGCAAGCACTGCTCAGCAATAGCCAAAACACTGCAGTGTTATCACTGGCGTGTTATCAACCCTGCCTAGCCACAGATGCAAAACACAGCACTGCATGGGCTGCTAGGAGCTCCATCCCGGCCAGAYCCAGTACGACAGTACACCAAGTTATCAGCTACTGAAGTGACAACACACGTGGATAATGTTGCTAGATCAATAGAAATTACATGACTGCCATGAGAACATACCCTAGATCCTACAGTACAACAGAGAAGGCCCTCACTTGATGACAAATGGGATCCTGGGAAGCTGCTTTGTGACTTTTGATGGGAACCTGAACCAGGAGGGTAAACACTTTTCCCTCCTCTGAAACACATGGCTTTTTTGGACATTGCCATCACTTTGTATCTAGCAGAGGAGTCACGCCAGCCCTGGACTCTGTGAGAGCAGGCAGAAGGTTCTTCACTGACACAATGCATAGCGAGACAACAACAAACTCTGCGGGCAAAGGGACAACCTACATTGTAGTGAACTCTGCAAAATTCCACCTGTCAGAACTTAGCAAAATTAAAAATCACAGAGGATTGAAACATGGAATACAGGAGATGGAAGCATTTCAGAGTTTAATTAAGCTAAGCCATCAAATAGCAGACTACACACTGCCAAGCAGGTAGTACACTGCATCCTCAAATGCAAAGGAGAGTTTCCATTCCCTTGTTTCCATCATTACTCTTCCACATTTTTTTCCTAGTCTACTACATTTTTGTGGTTAGAGAAACCAACTGGAATGTCCGGTAGAACTGGCCTATAGATGAACTTTGCTAAAACACCCACAGCTTCTGAGCCATTAAAAATCACTAGGAAATTGATTGCAGCAAAGGAAACACAAAAGAATTATGAACTTAAAATTTAAATGAGAAAATATTTTATATTCTCACGTTTCACGACTGCTTACAAGGGTTGGGAAGAGGGTCAGTGTTCTGTTAACCTCTTGGCTCCTCTGTTCAATACAGCCTAATGCTCAGGAGCTGGGTGGGAGATTTCACATATTGATGAAAAGTCTTCCAGTGGCATTAAATATAACCGAAATAGGCCCCACACGTTTGTCAGGAGGTGTTTCTATTCATATCTAGATATTAAACAACAGCACTCAGGATAGGCTGGTTTACATTTAACTTATTTTTCTCCAACCAATGCGTTTCAGTCAGCATGTCTCTGCTATTCAGAAGAGATAAAAGAAAATTGAAAACTTCAAATTGTTCATGCAAGCAGCAAGATAAGGATAATAAAATCTCATTTATTGGCATAAATGGATCAATCACTCACGGAAGGAATTTGCTCTGTGATGTACTCCTGTTGCACAATTGGTTAGATGCAGACAGCAGCAGCTGTCTTCTAAAACTAAAATATTGATTATAACTGCTAATGATGACTGGAATCAATAATCTGATCTGGAATGCCAAGGCATATGGTCTTATGTTTCCAAGGCAACACTACCTTTTAATGCCACTCACATCTTTATGTTTACAATATTATCTCCTAGGTACTAATTCAGAAAGAATGATTTTTCTGTGAGGCCTTTTGGTAATGTAAAATTTTAGGTATATATTACTTTAATTATAAATAGCCCTTCTCTACCAAGCTACCACTGCAGTCACACCTGTATGTGATCACCAGAGCTGTGTAAATTTGAAAAATTCTGTAGAAACTGGAATATTTTCAGATTTCATAATAGGCTTTCAT
The DNA here is from genome assembly GCA_035582835.1 of Phoebastria nigripes. NCBI lineage: Eukaryota > Metazoa > Chordata > Aves > Procellariiformes > Diomedeidae > Phoebastria > Phoebastria nigripes. The sequence goes on along the minus strand of JAYKAV010000222.1, from coordinate 680,007 downwards.
GACTTCCAATAGTCTTAACCAACACTGAACATTCTTTGTTAGTGGAGAATATGTCATTGTTTCAGCCCTTAATCAATTTTATTTTGTTTGTAGGCTGTATGTACAAGAAACAGAACCTGTGCTTCTGGTTGCAACATGAAATACTTATTGATGATTTATTGATCCAGATGTAATGATAAAAAGTCACCTAAGTGAGCAGCAAAACTGGACTCCGCGCAGAACTGGGCRTTGGGTTTTGCTTTATAAAAGATGCCTCTGCCGGAGTGTAGCACATGCAAAATGCTGGAAGTTTGGCTCACTGTCGGATAGACGTTGCCTGGATTTGATGTGTGTCAGCCTAACATCTGGCTCTTCGTTTATTCAATATCTTAATTACCGTGGTTGGCTGCTAATCCTGTTCCTCCTCCACTGATGCAGGTGTAGGCATGAATCCTCCATCTCTCCATGGCCCTTCTACACTGCGCTAGCAACATAAAGGACCTTGACAATGTAAAAGCTGTAAACGTAATTTGACAGGACTTAAATGCATCTTTTGCCACCTTTACTATACCACAGTGATATAAGGTAACCTTCTTGTCAGTCAGGGTTGGTTACTATGCAACTTCTATGCTTGTGGGTAAGACATAAATAATAAGAACTGAAAAAAGTTACCCACAGAGACAAGCCAATATGCAGAACACAAGGCTAATCATGCCTTTTTGTTGAAACATATTACAAAGACGAACACTATTAGATCAAGAGTCACTGCAGGAACTCAAATCTATGTGGAAAAAGAACAGTACAAAACCTGACGGAGAATCTGGGGCATTGTGCTGGCACTGCTATGCATAAAATTTCATTATTTTTTTGAGTTTGTATGCAGACCTATGACCCACTTCTGTTCCCACTGAAATCCATGGCAGATTTAATAGGTGCTCTATTTTTTCATTTTAATAGGCACTCTATTTATAGAAAAATGTGTAACTTAAAACTATGCAAATTCTAGTTTTGCTTCACCTTCTACTCCTCAAGGGATACTTCTTACTGAAGAACTAAATGCTATTCCACAGTAGTAACTGTGAAAGTAACCATACATCGTGCCTAAAATGCCTGTCATAGCATGTTTAGCAGATTATCTTACATTGGAAACAGACTTTTTTTCCTAGCTACTAAGATACCATAATCATAGTTCGTCATTAAGGCTGTGCCTGGTTTTGACAGACCATCCCTCAAAACAAAATGAAATTATTTTATACTTCCTCATCTTTGACTTCCACCAATCAGTATTTGTCAAAGTTTAAGGCTATCAGAAAAGACACTGATGAGGCATGAAAGCTGGAAAATGTGGAGCTGCTTCCCATTAGTCAGTCTTCCATCCTCTCCTGCAATGTCATATGTTAAAAGTCGATTCTTTGATACACTCCAGTTTTTGTTTTTTTTTAAGGTGATCTGAGAAAAATCCTTTCCTGCTAACACATCTGGGAAATATCAAGGTCATTTCCATTCAAAAAATTTCACTCTGATACCACATTATTCGAGGTTCAGTTTCTATGATGGGCTAATACAGCTTTCAGGGCTTCAACACAGGAAAAGTAACATAAGGCAAAAAACCCCCACATCTGTTTCATAAAATTAAGTACATATATAAGAAAAGTAACRCAGAGATATTGTCGAGATAAATTGTGGTGGTACTTAAGCTTAGATTTCAGTTACTCCTATTGCAAATAAATGCCTGGATCCAGTGTGAGCCAGACTGGGACTCAGAAGCAGTGCCCACAACACCTGAGCTATGATGTGCTTCGGGAGGGGCTTAGTAATTTCATGTTGAGCCATACAGGCATACTCAAAGGGTGGTAGGCAGTGTGTGGGGATGGTTGTAGAGGCAGCACAGTGAAAATCGGTGCTGCACTGAAAGGAGTGGTCTCACCCCCTTCTCCCTGCCCACAGCCACTTGCCCTCTCATGCCAGCACCATCACTCATGGCCACACAGCAGGCTGGATCTGGGAAGCTGCTCAGCTGAAAGCTAGCAACAGTGAAATGACTGGGTTTTAGCCAGGTTGGTCCACCAGCCCAGTTCTCCATGTGGCTGCGCAAAACTCATACTTGCAATGGAAAGCCATGAGGATGAGCGGCCAAGCACAGTGGCAGGCACAGTGCCATCCCTTTCGGAGCAGCCTGGACCACAGCTAATTAAGCAGCCAGAGAGCTGCAAGTGGGTAAAACTGTCCTGCAGGTCAGGTGTGCCTGCAAGCCCTACACTGGACAAGGCTGGCATAGCAGTACCCCAAGTATGTGTTAACCTGCTTTTAAGTAAAAGCCTTTAACCTTCCTTTTCATGGCCTTTAAAACTATTTGAATGACCCAGTCCACAAGTAATTTACAAGCTTGCTTAATTAAAGCAATTTGGTTTAACAGAACTCCAGAGCATGCTATTCCCTTTTCTTAGCCTCAGTGTTACAATGGATACTTATCCAGTCCTGGGACCCTGGTAAGCTGTTATGGGATGCACATAAATGAGCCATGACAAGCAGATATGAACTCCCTTTGCCTGCACACCAACCTAACGGGCCTCCAGCCAGCTCCAAACTGAAAACCCTTGTGACCTTGTTAGGGTGACACTGTGCCCAAGCTAATAAGGCGTGCTCAGAGGCAGAGCGATCTGGGCTGGGCTTCACAAACATGCTTTTGAACTGGAGCTGGCTTGTGTCCAGGCAGCTGAACGCACATGCAGAGGGAATTCGTGCATGAGTGCAACCAACCATGTAGACATATTCACAGTATCATCAGACTGAAGGCTACAGCTTCTCTCCAGAAGATCTGAATATCTGCAAAGCATCTATTCTAGATTTCAACATATATGCACTGTATTTCACTTAACCYTCCTTTCTGAGCCAATGGAAACCTTTTGCATTACACAAGCTATCCAGTCATCTTCTGGCATTGTTTATTCCTAATAAATCCTAGGACTGATTTGGCTGTCCCTTGTTGCAGGAACCACCCATTTCCATATGGTTTGAGGAATATTCCTGTAATTACCTTGGTTTTGCAAGGCATATGAGACACCATTATGTGTCTTCCAGTTTTGTAACTGCCATGTCTCACAAAGCTAAAGTTTGTCCATGTTTCCTCTTCAAGAAACCTACGCACTATGGAAGTCCTGTTCAGTTAAGCTCGTCATTTTAAGACATCAATAAACCTATAAATATTTTCACCACATAACATAGTTAACAAGTGTTTTAGTTCACATTACTTCAATCACAGTTTAGCACAAATAAAGGCTAATATATTTTCTAACTTGGCCACTATTGGTTTTACCCATTTCTTACTCGGTACTTCAGCTGGTCTGTTGCAATTATTTACCACACCACCACTGACAGGAAGAAAGTATTTTTATTACTTGCACTGTTTTATGTATACAATTGGAATTTAAGTCCACTCTTTCACTCTCTCTGCCCCTCTTTTTCTCTCCCCTCTGAGACTATTGACAAAGCTGCATGCCCTAATGCTTCATATCTCTGAAAATTTATAAGGTTATGCAAACAGAAAGCAAAATAAGCATAGAAAAACAAATTGAAAAGCAAGACCATACTCTGTCTATACATAAGAATAATAGACTATACAAAGTGCAGAGCAGAAAATGACAGCTGTTATTAGATGTTAGAAAGTACTTATAGCAGGAAAGAGAAATCTAAAAATCAGCACAGCAGGGGGAGAGAGAATTAGACCCACTATTGTGTAAGTCAGGTAGAAATTGAAATGCAGTATTTCAAGTGGGGTATAGGCACACCATTTATGTTAGGCAGGTATTCTGACAACTTAGGTGTGTCTGGCAAATATCTGCATGCTAGATGAATGTTGAATTTTCCTTTGAGAAGTGAACGTGTACAACTAACACATGTAATACCTCAAAAAGAAATTCAAAGACTTTTCTGACTAAGCTATGAAATAATTCTGTGCCTTTACTGTGTAACATCTACCTAATGTTAAGAGAGGCCAGCTTTAATATATGATGCTAGGACCTATTTAATTTCATACATGGTCACGAGCAGTTGCTTCTTTCTTTTTCAAATTGCCTATATTATTTGTCGTTACATATCTTGCAGCCTTCTCAGTATTCATAATAGCTTATTTAAAATTGAATTAGGAAGTATGATTCATAAGCTGGACTGTGAAAGCAAAACTCTATTAAAAGGTACCAGCATTGATGTGTCTTTAAACAGCTGGAAAAACTCTACTGGCACAAAAAAATGTATTTAAGCGTATCAACTGGCACAATGAAATTAGAAACTTTCAAATTATTTAATTAAGCAGCTGAAGTTAATGGCTGAATGCAGTTTGCCTGCAGTAAGGAAAACAGCTCAGTTACCCAAAATCCAATAGCAAAAAAGAAACAATCAGTATTTTCCCCCTCTGGGGATGGAAGCAAGTACCAGCTGCCACACTGTACATATAACTGAGATCTATCTCAAGGACCAGTATTCAGATTTTCATTAGAATGAGCAAGGAGTGTTTTTAAACTGCCTACATGGCTCAGAAACATAAGTACTTGCAGTGAGAGTTAAACAAGCAACCTAAACTTGATCCTTTAAACTCCCCCTGGGTACCTTTACCCTAACTCACTTAAATATGCCTGTCTTCAATAGGAACAGAGTGCAATCTCAGAACAATGAAGATCCCACTATATAAATGGAGGGATTCCCACCACCTCCAAGGAGGGCAAGAGCTGGGCCTAAATGTACACATAAGCCACATTTATTGTTCTTGCAAGGTTTGCACAGTTTTGCTGCATTTGATGGTAAGAAATTCATGCTAATGTATCTTTGGTTATACCAGTGCGGCATACTGCATTAGCAAAAAATAGCTTGTGGCCGTGTTTTTAATATGCAGTACAGCTGACCTGGTCCATATGGGAATGTGCACCAACTCTTTATAGGGTTCTAGCTGTATCACTCGGAGAGAAAGGATCTTAACTGTTGCTACCCAAACTGTCTGCTCTGTCGCAGAGGTCCTGCCATGACATTGGGAAGGTTGTTTAAGCTCTTGTGACTTGAGATCCCTCAGCCTGTAAAGCTGAGGTAACAGAACATCCCACCTCCCATTGCTGCCCTAATGGGAAATACATTAGAGACTGTGAGCTGCTCAGCTTGTGAGCAGCCATCAGGCCATGACTGATCACTGCAGTTACACCGTGATCCTTAATCTAGGAGTAAATTAAGGCTCTTCTGTGTCTTCAGTGTTTCAAGAAACAAGAGTGGGGAACTACTCCTTAATTAACGAGCTGTTTTCAACATCGTATGCTTTTTAAACTTTTTAACATTTGAATAACAACAACAAAAAAATCAAAATAAAATAAAGCTTGGCTAACCAGTACAGGTGAGAAACATTAATTCAACTGAAACGCTGTACCAGTTAGAAATGGCAATCTAAAAAATACTGAGACACAAATTCCTTTAAAAATTGTCACAGATTGCTGTTTCTGTACTATAAAAACGCATTCAGCTATCCTACTGTGCTGGATGTTAATATGTAAGTCTTTTTTTAAACTCAAATTAGATTACGATGTTAGTAGGTCATAATGGAGCTATTGTTCTCCTACCATGTACCTTCCTGTGCAATTCTGCTGCTGATAACAATTCAAATCAGGGAATTTAGGTGGAAGGAGAATGCTATACCTTTATGTCAAGCCATCTAACGAATGTGAGTGTAAAGAAACAATACACTTTAAAACCACAAGTGCTCAGATAAGTATTTCCTTCTTACATTAACACTGAAGACAACAATCTCAAGCATCTTTCTGGTAAGGCAAACTCTATAAAAACCTACCCAGTCTGGCCTTTCGAATCGGAGGTGTGAGGCTCACCACTGGAAAAGAGAACAGGTGAGACTTTTATGCAGAAGTGAATTTGGCCATGAACGCAGTATTACCACATTGCCCCTGCTCACACGGTTTGGGATGCTCACGTTTCAGTGACAGAAATCTTGCCTTCCCACATGAAGTTGATGGAGCTACTCCCTGGAAAAGGTGGGACTGAGAAGGAAGAGAGATGTTCGTATACTGTGCCAGCTCTCTGCCCTGTGACTTGGTGCGCTGGGGAATTGCAGTACAGGACTGTATCTGATACCACATGGATCAACCACTCGAAAATAATCATCTAGAGCTTGCAGAGGTCCCTAGTACAGGGGTAGCCGTCATCTGCCTTCGTTATTGCTCTGTAATCCGCAAGTGCAAAAGTATCATTTAATGGAAAACTCTGCCTTGCAGACACAGGGCACGCACAGGAGCCTGGGAGGGATCCGGCTCCTTCCCCTGCAGCAGGGTCGGAAGCTGGAGTGGGGCAAGCATGGAGACGGGCCTCACCACCCAAGCACACGGGAAAGGGAGCGAGCTGCTGGCTGCCATCCCGCTCTCTGCCTTCTGCCCTCTGGCTAGCAGAGGGTAGATTTCATCACCCACCTGCATAGTGACTTTTACGTGCAAGGAGCCCAGTCAGCAGTGTGTACACTGGCCATTTCATTCACAGGACTCAGATCCTTTGACTTCTGGTGTGATATTTTTGCCTAGTGACATTCGGATCAATTCATAAGGTAAATTTGTGCATAATCCTAGGACTGCTTCTGCCTCACAGAACAGCTGTAACTGAAGTTTTCACCTCTGCTAAGTGTCCTTGAAAATTTCTTCATACATTAGATAAGCATGTTCTAAGCATCTGGCTTGTTTAACCAAGAATAAAACTATGTAATTTAAATTTGCAAAGATACACCCACAGCCTCTCGTTCTTGTTCAAATCATAAGACAAATGTAGCGTCCTTAGCATACTGTTAACTTCCTCCCAATAAAGCTTAATGCATCTTAAATATCAGGAGGAAAACTGTAGATAACAAACTGAAGAGTCGACAATGTCTTGCTGCTGCAGAAAAAGGCCTGGAATCTCCATTGTTGGAGGGCTTTAAAAACATGTTAGACAAACATCTGTCAAGAGTGACACAGGAATATCTGAGCCTTCCCTAGAGGCAGGAGCTGGCTCAGATGACTGTGGAAGGGCCCTTGTAGCCCAGTTTTTCTGTAGGTCTGCCTTAAACTACTTACCTCCAGCTGCACTTAGCCAGATGCCAACTTACAAAGGCAAATGCTAACGTCAGTCTTTGCTCACCCCCAAGTCTGACAGGAGTCTCACTGGAACCCATAAAAATATTAGGTGACTACATTATGATTTTCTTTACTACTATCACCAGTATTAAGGATTAATAATAATTAGTAATGACGAAAACAGCTATAACATAATAACAAATAATAAGAGTTAACTCTGTCATAGTGGTAAGACAATTCTCTGCCCATTTACATCATTATACTTTAGGTTTCTAAGGAGCAGCTACACTGTACCTTTACAAATATTTCTTTTTTGAAGCTTTCTTTTTGCTTGGGATGATCCATCTCCAGATTATACAATACACACAGAGTGTTATATACTTCCCCTACACAGGCAGATATATAGTTACTTACCAACATATGTTCGCAACGCCGACAGAATGTTTCAATTCATGGATATTATAAATGCTTTTTGTTAAAGTAATGGACTGAAATATTAGTAAACTCTTCAAAAATAAGAGTGAAACTAATTAGCAAAGTGACCATATAAGTACTTCCCCAGCTGCTAACGCAAAGCTAAATAGTATAATATCCTTGGCCAAAATTGAAGCCTGGGAAGAAAGTCTGTTACTTCATTTATATCCATATTAAAAGCAGAACCACAGCAGCTAGCTATACCCAGGCAGCTGCCAGGCGTGCCTTTGGCAAGATGCTGCTCTGAGAATTGTTACTGCTCACAGTTACACAGGAGTGGAAAGCAAAAAACAGACACATTTACTGAACCAGAGGCCTGCAGTTAGACACATAAAACTCCTTAACTTTCAGAGTGAGCAGCAAGATGCTTCTACTTAAGGTCCAAATATAGAATCTGGACCGCGACGTTAAGCACAGATGTATAAAGATATTGACTTTATTGAAGAATTTGGATTCAAATTGAACTAACAGGAAAAAGCACACCAGAAACCACACAGAAAATACTCATACCGACATTTCCTTAAAAAGGTTGAAACTCAGATCCAGACAAAGTTTAGATAGGAGCTGAGTTAGAAAGTGTCATTCCAGCGGTCACAGGAGAAATTCACCACTCTCCCCTTCACTGCCCAGGGCGGGGGGTTGGTCCCTGAAACACAGAGATGCTCCAGTTTGACAAGCCTCAGGGTGTCTGGGAACATTTGGGTGCTTACACTAAAGCCCATTTCTTTTTCAGCCCCAAGGCTTTCTCCCTCAGATGCACAGCTCCTGGGCATCACTCATCCGGAACCACCTTCTGAGACAGTAACTGCATTCAGAAGTGGAAACAAATAAAACAGCACTATGGACTCCATGGCGCAGTGAGGCAGCAAGACGTGGGTAAACAACCAGGACAGCTTAACATGGCAATTGCCTTCCTGCTGAACCAGTCCTGTGGCTGTCCCTCAGGCTTATCCGCAGTTCTTTCCGAGTTCTTATCCGAGTTCTTTCACAGAATTGTCACAAAGCTTGAATTATTGATATCTGCGGAGCACAGCATGGTATGTCAGTAGGTACCAAAGAACTCTCTCCCTGCAAAATAAATAAGAAATGGAGCAGATCCCACAGCCACTAACAGCCTGCTGACAAAGGGCTGAATCTTCCTCTTAACCCTGCAGATGGGCCTTCCAGCTCCAGCTGTAGAGCAGCATGCAGCACCAAAGCTGGTCACATTCCCATTTTGTAGTTAAACAGTCACATTCCCAGGTTGTGGTTTTTCACTGGGGCTGCTTATTTGGAGCCTTACTCCACCTCTGACCTAACTTTCAGCTTAAAAGCAAGAAGTCTCACTGCTTGTTACTCGTTCAGAGCAGTGCAACAACCACAAAGAACGAGGGCAAACTATCAAGTACCAGTCTCTTGGTGACACCCATGGACAGCATAGAGACCAGTGCATGACATGCGAGACCCTGGGAACTCACACACATTGAAACATACATTTCCTGGCTTTTTCCCATGACAGGAATGACTACCTAGCAAAACTACCAAAGATAAAATAGGGGTGGTTGTTCTTGGTCATTTGCACTAATGAGGACCTAGAATAGCTGTTATACTTTTCTAATTGCTAACATGAGAGGACAAAGGACACAGGAATTTTCCCATGGTTTTTGTTTGTTTGTTTGTTTTTCCCTGGAATGTTATAACACCACAAGGGCTTCTGCCATATCCAAGCCAAATGCAAGTAGGCCATGACCCTCATTTTTTTTTTCTCCGAATAACCCAAGTAAAGCCTAGATAAACCCTATGGCTGTATACACCTGCTGGAATTAGTCAGAAAAAGATGGTGTCACTAACATAGCAACAAATGGAGTGACACACATAGGAAGAGGAAACAGGATAGGGTCATACTGGACCTTTTTTGCATGCTGGCTTCAACCACTGCCTATAGCTGAAATATCAGAACAAGACATACCTTTTACTTCATCTCTTTCTTTACTGAAGGGGGTCCTTTGGCAACTTACCACCAGCACCAGTGATGCTTACACATAAGACAAGCAGTGCACTTGAACATGACAATAAATATGATAATGAGAACCTACTTGAAAAGGGCTGAGTAAACAACAGTCAGAGAAAGACAGGACATGCTGGGAAAACCAGAGCAGAAAACACACTTAATTTCAATGGAAAATGCAATGAGATTGACCCTCAATCTCACTGAAGCCACTGGGACTCATGATCCTGGCTGCAAAGACGAATTTCAGTATGATATCCCATTGGAAGAATGTGACTGGCAGCTGTAGAAGGATGTGGGATTTTATATAGATGATGTAGAGGAATAGACTGACTTTTGTAAGCTCTTGAAATGCCTAGCAGCTGGAGAATCTCATCTACGTCACCTAATCTGTCCAGCTCCACTTTGCAGGAATGCCCACGGCCTCAGCAGCCCATCTGCAGTGACGCTGCACTGCCCTCTCGTTCACTGCCCAGTTACTCTCATTGTAAGAAACACTCTCTTAATGACTTGAGATTTTCCTGTTTCAGCTTCAGGCCATTGCACCTTGTCTTTCCTTCTTCTGAGAATGTGGATAATTCCCTTCTTTCATTTATACTATTATCTCTGCAATTATTTATAGTCTGTAACTGTAAATCTCCCGAGTCCTCCATTTAATACAGTTCTTTCAGTGTCTTTTTCTGCAGTATGTCTTACTTTTCTATCATCATCTATTAATGGCTTTGTATCTTCTCTATTTTTGAAATAATTTTTACATTATGGGGACTCGATTGCATTCACCATTCCAAATGTAGCAAAATCACAGCTATATGAAGCAGAGTCTCATTATTTTAATACTATCACCTGGGAAAAGGTGAGTGTGTTTTATGTGACAGTGAAAGATAGACTCAAAAGGCACAGGCAACCTCATTTTCAAATGGCAAATCACACATCCTAAACTTGGAAGTGTAGGAGCAAAGCTCTGAGTATTTCAGTATGTCCAAAATATTGCAGTCGTCTTCAACCATGCACTAAGAAACACAAGAGCAAGCAATCCTTGTTAAATTAATAAATAATAATAAGAACATCAGTCTGAAAGCAGGTTATTAACAAAACCTTTACTTTGGTGACAGTGATTCCCTTTTACATAAATCAATATAAATTTAAAATTTAAATAATGGAGCATATTTCCCTGAAAAAAGGCCAAAAGCTCCAATAATAATATTAGGAAAAGTGTGGATAGAGTTTATTGTACAAAATTGTTGGTGTATTTTAAAATTTTCCTAATTTTTCATTTTTTAAAAAATCTGACAATCTATTAACTGCTGTTCTGAAGATTCAACCATCCAGTCACTTGAGGATGTATTGCAGGCCATAGACTGTCTCTGTTTCCACAGTATTTACCACTAAATTACTTGAGCACTTGCCAATCATTAATAAGTATACCCTCTGGAAATGCCTTCTTACACAGGGAAACATTTTTATCTCCATTTTACCGGGCAAAGAGGCATAGAAAAAATGAGCTGCACAACACCATTTGAAAAAATTTTGACAAAGCCAAGAGATAAATTGAACCTAGATCTCCTAAGCTGCTGTTCAGTATCTTCACAGCAATATTCTTAAGAAAAAGCAGACAAGGTAGCTGCAGTTGAAAAGCCTAGGGAATCGTTCATTATATGCAAATAAGATTTATATTCTTGTATCACGAGATGCTATGCTGTATTGGCGCTGAAATGACTAATGCTAACCACAGAGATCATGATAAAATGGGTCTCCAAGGAATAACAGAGACATACATGATGGACTAGCAATCATGACAAAAACACAGCTTTGAAAGGGTACTTGCCTATATTTTAAAGCATTCAGGTAAAATGAAATAATGGTTATGACAGTGTAATAACTTTGCATATTAATGATGTGATAGACTAGGAAAAAAAAGAGATCAAAATCAGTCTGGAAAAGGAGGGCTCTAATGGGATAGAGTTGGAGTCTGCTATGGGCCACCAGATATGGCGACAGACAGGCACAGCTCTACAGTGTTACAAGGAAGAAAGATGTGTCAGGACAGTGTATTATTAGAGAAGACTTGAACTTCCTGTACACAGAGGACAAATAGTACTGACAGCTGTCAGTTCTGGCTACTTCCAGACATGAGTGATGGGTGTATCTTCACCAAGTAGCCAATGATCCCATAATGCTGCGGTTGAGTTTTAAGTTTGTTTTCCATTAAGTTTTCCACATCAGATCTGGTAAGATCTGATCTGAACGATCATGGGCCGACTCACTTCAAATCAAATGAAATGATACATGGAATTAAATTCTCTATTGTAAAAGATCAAGTTTTTAAAAATTCAGAGAAATAGAGAGTTTAAGAGTTTGGAATTCTTTCAAATGCTCATCAAATGTATTAATAAAGAAAAAAGAAAGTGCATTGCACATGTATTGCATATGACACTAAGATTAAAGATCCTCTAAGTATAATTCTATCACTAAATTAATACTTGATTGACTCTTCAACAGAAACAATGCCTATACAGTCAAGGATAGGATGGTTAAAGGAAAAAAGGATACAGAACAAGAATTATCAAAATGAAATAGAGGTGAAGCTCCAAAGATCTTGCAGTGGAGTAGACAGTCTCTATCCTAGGACACATGCTATGGGAGAACAGAATGAACATTGGCTGTATTTAAGGAAGAAAAGGGGAGAAGTTTCTCAAACTGCTCAGCCAGTCAGACCTCTAGTCTGACTTCAATAATATACAAAGTTTTAGGACAAATACGGAAGAGAAGACACCATAAACTTCAATGTGCTTGGAAAATGGGAGAAAACACAATGTGGATTTACCAGAATTAGATTGTGCCCAGCTAACTTGAGTCCTTCCTTCCATAAGTCATCTGAATTTTTCAATAAACTATCTAGACCACATCCACATGGGACTCAGTAAAGCATCTGACTGAGTCCAGCACAGGAAACTATTAGTTAAGCGGCAAATACTGGCAATTTGTACCAGAGTTGCCAGATGGGTAACAGATACCTTAAAGGAAACATGAGGAGTAATGTTGAAAAGAAAACATTAGGATAAAGGAGGTTACCAAGAGAGTTCATCTGTGATCAGCCATGGGACCGATCTTATTTAATATCATCACCAATCTTATTTAGTATCATCACCAACATCTATCCACAGAAATTAGGAAGGGGTTAGCAAAATTAAGGACATGAATTTGGACAGCACACTTAATAGACAACTGACATATTGGACTAGATAATAGAAATTGCCTAAAGTCTGTGAATGGCCATGCAGAAATGTCCATCTCTCCCCTTTGATTATACAGGTAATCTTGCACCTCAAGTTAAATACTTAGGGTAGGTAGATACTTACAACCGAGACCACAACACCATCTGATGCAGCTGGAAAAAGGGCACACAGGGTGTCAGTCACGGTATTTCTAGCAAGGAAAGTATTAATGTCAGCTTAATGGCAGCATAGGAGGCTGGGATAAGACCTCCTGTGGAGCTCTTTGCACCCTGGGGCACCACCTACCTTTCTGTTCAGTCAAGCCCAGGAAAGCTGTATTCAAGCTGGGAGAGGGGCTGATGATCCCAAGCACAATGGTTAGAGGGATGGTCTACCACCAGTGAAGTGCCCAAAAGAGTTTGGCTAGTTTAGCTTGGAAAAAAGGGGGCTGAGAGAGGACAGGGAAGAATGTCAGACATAGTCACTGAAAGCGAATGTCAGCCTCAGAAGAAATAGAAACAAAATGAACAGAAATAAATTGTGTGGAAATTAGAAGATAACTAGGTATCTCAGGAACAAGGCATCAGGGTACTCTTGATAAGGTTTACAGTAGATGTCATTATAAAAAGAAAAAGGAAAAAAAAAAAAATCAAGAAACCCTCCACAAACAAACAACCCTCTAAAGGGTTGTAACATGATGCATAATCAATTTATGGTTTACTGATGACTTAGCTTTTCACAGCATGAGACTAGACTAGACTTAGCCTTCCCTTCCAGTCTTCTGTTCATTATTATAAAAAGATACTCTTCCTTTTGAAAACAGTTGGAACAAGGAAATAATTGACCTTGCAAGAATAAAACATATTTATATCTATCCTATCCAGCTATGTCCTAAGATAGCCCAGGCCTAAGAAAGGTGATTTTCAATCAGCAGAATGAAAGTTAGGGTCTATGTATTGCTAGAGACAGACACATTTATATTACATTATTGAAATAGAGAGAGAAACTGTATTTCATGGCATCATTTCATTTCACAGAAGCAATTTCCTTGTAAGCAAAATCTAGCAATATTTCAGCATGCAGAACAATATTATCTTGCATATAAATGCAAAGACATCAGTACTGATCAATTTCGATGTAATTTAAAATTTAAAGGAAGTGCTGTTATACTGCATTTCCTCAGTTTGTAAATCTGTCTACCACTTCTTGCAAAACACCACCTGCACCAGAGAAGAGCTTGACCATTTGCCTGTCAAATATTCCACCTCCTCCCAAACGACAGCATCCAAAAAAAGACTGTGAAACTCAAACATATGGGGAAGAGGAAAGGCAAGTTAATGAAAATGGCAAGAGTTTACAGCACCCTTAGGGATGAAAAATGAAATTTGCATTTAAAGTATGAGTAGGCAATGCAGAGTGTGACAACAGATCATTTTTGCAGCAAATATGGGACACAGAAAATACAACCCACTGTTACTCCAAATAACCGATAAGCCCAGGGCAGCTCTCACACCATGTCCTTAGTTTATTCTTTTTTCGACCACCAAGCGCCACAGCCTCTCTGCCCAGAACAGGGAGAACTCCCCCAGCATGGTTCTCTGCTGCTTACCCTTCTACAGAGGTACACTTTTCTGCCACCTTTGTTACCTTTCAGAAATATTGAACATATTCAGAAATGTCTATATTCAAGCTAATACACTGTATTCTGTTTCCATATTATCCTCCAAATCTGAACATTCCCAAAATGTTCCAGATCATCTGCTCACACGTTCATGTGAAGGGAAAGTAACATTTCTTTTCACACATCTGCAGTGACACCCTCATCATTTCACCATCTGATTAAAAACTTCTCTGCTAGCATGCAAGAACATTATGGTCCACTCCAAGCTTTCCAGTAACGTTTCTTTTTGTTCCCCATCCTATTTCCTATGCTCTACAGGCACACCACCACAATCTGAAGTTTTAACCCATTTAATTAATCATATTCCTTATTTTTAACACACACCACCATTTTTCATCCTTTGCAAAGAACACCACAAATATTACTATCCTCCTCCACTTAATATACAGAGTTTTTGGAACACAAATGGCAGATTTCCCAATATGCATGTGTACTTCCACAAATGCGACCATACACACCGTTAATGATGAGTGTACATTAAAAAAACCAAACAAACTTCAAATTCCTCTTTTCCACTGGAAAACTTTACAAACATGTACTTCTGGAGGAATTTTAATAACTGTTTGTATTAACAGATATAACTCTTACAGGAAAAACTCATCAGAATATACTCCAGCCTATGTATACTGGTCATGGTTTAACCCCAGCTGGCAACCAAGCCCTACATAGCTGCTCACTCACTCCCCCCTGACAGGATGGGGGAGAGAATCAGAAGGGTAAAAGTGAGAAAACTCGTGGGTTGAGATAAAGACAGTTTAATAGGTAAAGCAAAAGCCGCGCATGCAAACAAAGCAAAACAAGGAATTCATTCACTCCTTCCCATCAGCAGGCAGGTGTTCAGCCATCTCCAGCAAAGCAGGGCTCCATCACGCGTAACAGTTACTTGGGAAGACAAAACGCCATCACTCTGAACGTCCYCCCCTTCCTTCTTCTTCCCCCAGCTTTATATTGCTGAGCATGATGCCATATGGTATGGAATACCCCTTTGGTCAGTTGGGGTCGGCTGTCCCAGCTGTGCCCCCTCCCAGCTTCTTGTGCACCCCCAGCCTACTCGCTGGTGGGGTGGTGTGAGGAGCGGAAAAGGCCTTGACTCTGTGTAAGCACTGCTCAGCAGTAACTAAAACATCCCTGTGTTATCAACACTGTTTCCAGCAAATCCAAAACCTAGCCCCATACTAGCTACTGTGGAGAAAATTAAGTCTATCCCAGCCAAAACCAGCACAACACTGAAAATAAATCTTGTGGTATCAGCAAGATCAATTTATATTTGGTTTATTACTAAGCATACAGAATCGATGTCACATGAGGGTATGATATTCTAAAGAGTATCTCATTTCTAAAGATAAACATAAAAAAGTGGAAGTAGCCACACAGTTGCAAAATGGGCAAGGCTGTACTTTGAAGCCACATTCTGTCCCACATCTGACAGAAATGGAAACTCTTTTTCCACCACAACTAAAGTTTTATCATGTATTACTGAAAAAAAAAGCATAGTGGAAGTTTTGGTTCCAATGTATGATTTACAACTCTCTCATTTGCAAGTTTAGGCACTGCATGCACAGCACGGTACCACCGATGAAACATGGATTTGGGTTTTGAAAACAAATTAAATACTGATTTTTCTGATCCTAACATGACTTTAACTATTGTGATGTCTTCCAATACTGTAATAGTAAACAATAAGCGTTCGTGCTTATATCACACATGCTAGATCCTCACAAACAGGGGAAACCCATTAGTAAGTGACTATACAAAGAAAATTAACTAATTTGTAGCACAGAAGAGGAAATCCTGTCCTCACAGAAACCTGCAGCAAATTCCAATTGATGTTGGCAGGTCAAGAATTGTATCCTATGTTTTTTCCATTGTGAAGAACACATCCAAAAGAGATAAGTATTTTCTAACCTCCTTCAGAGATAAACTATCCATGTTTCTTGTACCACTAATGATAAAAACATATTGTAAAAATTTGTATTAAAATCACCAGCGAGACATCAGTTCTCTCTGCCTCATTTTTACAACTCAGATGATGATGATGGGAAGGGTAAGGGGGACTTTTTCATGAGTCTTAATTTACTGTTTGATAGGTGTCCTGAGAACAACACAGGAAAGGTTCTTTATTGGTGCAAAGTTTGTTTGTTTGTTTGTTCACCTTTTTTTTCCCTAAAGCTGCAGACAAAACACAGAACATGGATGTGAGTAGCACTTTAAACAACAGTATAAACCTTCAGATAGTTTGCAGAGAAGATTTGAAAAAAAAAAAAAAAAAAAAAGGCCAATTTGTCCCTTAGATACAGACACACAATCACATGGATCAGAAGAATTCATGCACATACCTATTTTAAATTATTCCCAAAGGATGCATTCTGTCTCTCTCATGCTCTGTACAACTCCTCTGAAGTCAGTAATACAGATCCTGGTTCTGCACTTCCAAAATACAGCCATGAATACACCTCCTTCGATTACTGTCAGTTCAGGCATGCAATGATCTTACAAGCAGTTAACGTCTTTGATGGCAGCACACAATGAAGAAAATATTTTTGCAAGTGATCCTAAGGCAGGATGCTATCCCATGATATGTAGCTGCTGCTTTTTCTACCCATGAGGCTTTCCTTTTCTTTATTAGATTAGGTTGCATACCGTAGACATATCCTCACTTCACGTCCTTCACCAGAGAAGCTGGAGGCAAAAGTCTCATTGATTTAAGACTGAGGGTGAATTAGTAATCCCAGTGCTTCAGGAACTCATTTAGAAATGGAGGCTATAGGGTCTTTAAGGCAAAAGAGAAAGGAACACAAAACACACTGAATTCATATTACGTGTACTCCAGAAGGTCCTTTCTGTTCTTTATTTTCTCTTGTAAGTTGACTTTACACTCTATAACCAACAGGGTAAATTAATTATCCCAAAGGATCCAAACCTATTATAAGTCCAAATGCATTATCAGGTGAATTGATGTTGAAAAGTCTCTGGGGACCCAATATCCACCACAATTCCCAAAAGGAAAGGTTTCTTGTTACTTGGGTCATTTTTTCAGGCAAAGGCCTAACTAGTTCACTTAGCTTCTTGGCAATCTTTTCCAGTTTTTTTTCAAGGGAACATCACTAGATGTTCCAGAATATTCACCAGTTATGGGTCAGAAAACAACATGGAGACTTGGAGGCTTCTCTAAAAACAATTAGCAGTAATAAAACTATTATGCATAATCTTTAATACCATACACCGCTTGACATTTTACAGTTCTTTGTGTACACACGAACAGATTGTTCTGTAGAATATCCCTACGAAGATGGCATGTCCTATTATCACAAATGAGAAATCTGCAACAAACCTTCCATTTCCGGAGAAACTCCACTGAATCCGAGTGTCTGCTCAGTACAATAGAAGAAGCCACTGTTAGAAACATTGTTTAGGAATGCTCTTCTCTGGTGTCTCAGCCAGTCTGGTTAGTTAGAAACTACTCCTGTGTAATGCCTAAGTGGTTCTGGAAACATTAGCCCTGTACTCTGCACATCATATATATTTAGAGTGCATATTTAATAACATTACTACAAATATATATTAATGCAAATAATAACAGAAGATGGACCTAGACTGGTTCTGAGAGCAGTACAGGAGCGGAGCGCCCTTTGAGATTGTTCTTGACTACAGGAACTTCCTTAACGGAGGTGGCAATGTCAGCTTTCCCTTCACGCTCCCTCTCTGCGCTCCCTGAGGTTGCCCACTTTCTCATCCACCTTCTGTCTGCAGCTTCCTGACTTCCCGATGGCTGAAGAAGTTCAACTCAAACAGACATGGCAAAAACCAAAGGACATTGAAGGTCACACATGGAAACAAAGCAAATGTTAATGCATTTCCCAGACTGATGACAAAAGGACTTACAGTTACAAAAGCCAGCTCACATTCCCTACAAAATTCAGCACCCTTCCTCAACCTTAGACCCTCCTGGGCGCTTTGCTCCTATGTTATCACTAGCATGGTAGGACTGCTGTTCTCCTAAGTGTGCATATTTCCAACAGAAACCCACAATTTTATTCCAGTTCTCCTTTACAGATCTGTTCTGGCTTGTATCCTTGTCGTGTGAACAAAGTGACACTACAATTCATTACACACACTGCAGATCCCCCCAGACACCTTCCTGTTCCCACATGAAGCAAGCCTTTGCAAGACTATGGCTGCTGCAAAGGCATGAAAACTTCAGTGCAGATGGCTCCTGGCTCCCATGGATCTCACAGATCTCCTCACAGGGGCTGGCAGGCTACTTGCCCTTTTCTTAAACAGAATTCCTATAAGGATGGTGCTAAGGAAGAAAAAGACCTTTTCTGTCTGAGATCCTTTTCTGGAGATTCCACCAGGGCCTGCGGATGATCAGACTCATGCACTTACTTACTCATGCATTTTAACTTAGTTGAAACGCCAAAAATTATTTTACAGCAAGTTCTGCTTTGGAGTCCAAACCCTCAAGTGTGCAAAGAGCTAGGCACATCCAAGATAGAAAGTTGCTTCCCCATCACAAAGCCAGGTGCAGGTGCTCACAGAGCAGCAATAATGCAGGGGACAAAGACTACTTTTCCTCCCTCCGGTAAATCTGTATCTTCCATAGACAAACAAGGACGACCATCAACTACCAGCATACACTAAGTTATGCCCAGCCCTGTATTTCTGCATGACTGGAGTCTTCTTGTGTATTGCTGCACTCAGTCTATGGCTTATAAAATATTTCTGTAATGATAACAGGACATTTGTGAAAATGCTGTTCAGCCCAAAGCACAGCAGACCATGCAACAGTGAGCACCCAACTGAAGGCAGTATGTCGTGCTGAAGATCTGCAAGGAGAACGATGTTTTCAGTGTACCACTTACACTAAGCCATCTTCCTGAGGACCCCAGTCAACCCCCTTGTACACAATAGATTTTTCTTGCTTGAAGCAGCATATGTTTACAAGAACAATGCTGTAGCATCTAATGCCACATACCAGGCAGGCTGGGAAAGCAGAGTCTTTCTCCCACTGCCCCTGAGGCCATGAGGTAGGGAGGCAAACACTAGGAACTGCTCTCTTCACATTTACACACATATCAGAAATATCATTCCCAGATGCATTTCAGTTACATGAAATCAAATCTTGACTTCTGTAACAAGTCTCTGATACATCAACTATTTGCCCATTTGGATGACCTGGACACTCGTTCATTACATGAACTGCAAGAGATAATCCACTCTGAAGTTATTCATGCAGTGGTATGATTTCTCTTTAGTGGAGTCATAGTGGATACAACTGGATGCGATTCAAAAAGGGCTTCACTCTGCAAATAATGTATAAAGAAATACGTTATGACATTTAAGGAAATACGGAGTCTCAAAGATACTTGCTTCATTGGAGAAATCATCCACATTACTGAAAAAGACTTAAAATATTAGGCTAATAATTCAAGACTTCATTTCCAAGGAAAGAAACAGCAACCAGCTTTTTCATCATTTTTGGATGGAGCAGCTTGCTGAGGTTTATGTCTCCCCTACAATATTAATAGCACAGCATACAATATTACCATAAAATAGCAAGTCGATGAAAATACATGAAAAAAAGCAGAGGATCACTAAACCACAATTGCAAATTTTAAGAGTGCCGTGAACAAAACCAAATTTGCATTTTACCAACCCTTCTTTTCTTTCTTTATTTCACCAAGATATAATTGGATGTTCGAAACGCTACAAATGTGGAATAAAACTACCAATTCTCCCCCCTTAAAATAAAAGGTTAAGCTTGTAATTATACTACTTTGGCATATCATTTTGTGCAATTACTAATTAACTATGATCCCTGATCGGAGAATGCAGAAGTAGTGATTTTCTTCCTCAAGAGCTGCGCCTGCTTCGTTTCAAGTCAAGTTCTGCTACGGAGGGAGGAAAAAACCCACAGGCACGCAAGCATGTGCCCGTCGGGCGGCGAGCGGGGGGGCACCAAATGGAAGAAACGCTTCTTTGGAGAAAACCATCCCGCAACGCGGATTTCGGCACGCCTTGCTGTGCCGCCCCGCACGGGGGGCCCCGCAACGCCCCCTCCCGCGGCGGGGCGCGGACGGCGGCATCGGCGTTTTGGGGCAGCAGGAGAAACAAAGCCGCCGCCGCACCCCACCCCGCGCCCCGCTCCGCTCCGCCGCCGAATCTCCCTCCCGCTGGGGCCGCCCCGGGCACAGGGGTTGGCAGCGGGGTCGCACCGCCCCCCGCCCCGCGAAAGGAAGGCCGGGACGGGGGAGTGTGGGGGAGCTCTGCCCGCGGCACCGCACCGCRCCGCGCCGCCCGCCGCAGCGCCACTCACCGTGCCGAGCCGAGCCGAGCCGAGCCCGTGTGCGGGCGCGCCGCGGCGGCCGCAGGTGCCGCGGAGGAGGAAGCGGGGGCGGGCGGCGCTGGCGAGCCAACCGGGGCCCGGCGCGGCGCCGTGAGTCACCAGCGGCCGCGCAGGGCGGCCGGGCGGCTGGTATAAGAGCGCCGCGGGGACACCCTCCCCCCGTGCATGTCTCCGTCTCCCTCTTCTCCTCCTCGCCTCTCCGACCGCGGCGCCTGCCTGCCCGCCCGCTCTCTCTCTCCGTCCCCGGCGCGGCTATGCGGTCGGACCGGCAGCGCGGAAACCCGAGCTCCGCGGCGGGCGGCGGCCCCGGGCGCGGTGCGGGACGGCGGGCAGTCCCGTGCTGCTGGGCGCTGTGCCTGCTGCTCGCCCTCAGCTGCCTGCGCGCCGCCGCCGACGGTGAGTGCGGGGCCCGGGGGGGGCTGGGGCGCGCGCCGCCGGGGCTGCTCCCGCCGCCGCTCCCCGCGATAATTTTTCCCACCACCCTTCTCTTTTTTTGGTTGGGATTTTTTTTTTTTTCTTCCCCCCCCGGTCTCTCAGGCTGCTTGCGCGTTGCGCCGGGGGGAGCGGGGCTCCGCGGAGGGGCTGCCGGGGTGGGTACGGGTGCCGCCACCGCCAGGGTCTGCCCCGTCGCCCCTCTTGTCGAGGGAGCCGCCGCCTTCCCCGCCGGGCCCCAGGCGGCGCGCAGGGCCGGTGAGGGTGGGCCTGAGCCCCGGCCCGGCCGGCCCTTCCCCGCCCCGGGGAGCACCTCTCCCGGGAGCGACCCGGGTACCGCGGGAGGGTTTTATTTCCTGCGCGATGCCTGGTGCTGAGGGGAGGGTCCGCGTGCCTGGGGCTTACCGGGGGGTCGGGGAGGACTTGGGCTTTGTCGTGGAGGAAGGAAGAGGAGCCCTTGCTAAGCCTGCGGCGTTAAAGGTGCTGTCAAACTACTGTGCAACTTTGGCTTTGTGGCATCCAGCAGCATTGGCATGGCTCTAGTTCAGGGCCATGGTAACCACCGTAAGGGATCTCCACCTGGTGGCAAGGTTGAGTCTTGCCAGCGCCGGATCCCTTCTTGCGGGCTGGGCCCTCACTAGTAGCGCTGCTCGTGGCGAGCTCCGGGGTTGCCTCCCAGCGTAGAAACTGTTACTCCTATGGCAGAGACACCTGCACATTAAGCCAATTGGATGGTCAACTAAAAATACTTTCCTCTTGAGTGGAGGTAGTAATCAATTGGCTGACTCCCTTCTTCCTTCAGGAACTGAGTTCCAGGCTACTCTTCTAGGTGGAAGGTGGGCAGTTGATGTCTGCGTTGTTGTATGGCTCTTAATCTTCTGACTAGTGCCCTAAAGTAGGCCTAAGTGTCAGATCTTGGCTGTGTTAGCAAGGTATGCTTAAAGGTAGTTGGACCTTGTAGTCCTGTGTGCAGTAGTTCAGACACTGGGTCTGTCAGGTAGAGCCCAGCCAGGGGATTGTCGCATCCAGTCCTCATACAAGGAGGAAGGGGGGAAATGTCGGCCTAGTCACTCCTGAATTCCCAGTCATGTAGATTGCTCCCATGTCAGGTCTACAACAGACATGGTTAAACAGCTGTAGTATGAAAGAGCAAGGTGGCTGGCACTGAAACTGCTAGTCAGAAATCATAACAAGAGATATGCAGTGGAGGCCAACTCTAGTCCATCAAGTTAGTCTGATTCTTCCCTCAATTCGAGTTAGTGGCCCCACTAGCTCTCTCCTACTAGCAGTTGCAATTGCCAGGGTCTGGGGGGAGTCAAAGCTAGTTCCTGTATGAGCTCAAGGTTTCCCGGTCACTGTTGCAATCTTTTCTGACACTTGGTGTCAGATGACAGCACACAAGTGTCACATGTTTGAGGCTGCCCAGGCAAGTAATCTGACAACTTGCTTAAGGGGCTGAGACAAACAGTGACAGCAGAGGTATGGAGAAAGCTAGTTTAACTTGGGTAGTCATTGTAACTGTGCTCCTTCACCCTGCACATACTGCTGCTGTTGAGCCAACTTCTAGTAAGTAGTTACCTGGGGAACAGTAAAATAATGTGTTAGCAGTAACAGGCTGTGAAGTTACTGGTTCTCTACATCTTTTGCCTAAGCCTTATCCCAAGGAGGAGAAAAGGTGTGAAGGTGCTTCTGGTGTATGAGTAGCACATGAAGAGAAGCTTTGAATTAGTGGCTAATTGATGCTGATCTAAAAATCATTAAGTGTCTAGCGACTGAAGCTGCAACTGATGTATGACTTTGTTGCTTCAAATAGCAGTGGATTAGACTGGTAGTGTCATGACTAAATAGTTACCTGGCACTGCAGAACTGTGCTTGGTGTAAGACAGGGGACCACAGTTAGTTACTGGCTGGAACTAACCTTTGTCTTAACTGGAGCTCACTCCAAGTGGCCTTCAGAGTTTGACAGACGTCTTCAGGAGTAGCAACAGATGATGACCTTTACCTTTGTGCACCTGTAGGGGTGCTAGGTGCTGTCAGTTCCTTACTTGTTTGTGGGCTAACAAAAGTAGTTGCTCTGACATTTCACTTGGTATCAGCTGCAGAAGTGATGATACCTTCTTGGAATGGCTTGTTGTAAGAGTTGTAATTGTAAAGTTATAGCTGTTACTCCAAGCTCCGTTACTGTTTCATTTAGCCTTGTGTGTAGCTTCCTTGTAGCATTTGGTCAAAGTGATGTTATTTTTTTAAGTCACAATGTACTAGGCAGTCTTAGCAAGCCTTTTCTGGTTATTCTAGCTTGAAATAGAGTAACTAACGACTGTGGAGTTATTTTGGGATCTCCTGAGTGGCAGGCTTAGTCTAATATCTCTAGTATGCTATTTTGGGAAAGGTTGACTGTTCTCACTCTGAAAGCCTGGACGAGAATGTCTCAAAACTAGCAGGAGTCAGTCATTGCATATTTTAGGTGTAGTACAGTAATAACTGGAATAACGTGTGACCAGGGCTTGCAAGTAGAAGGCTACTACTGTTAGAGGTTACTGGACAACAAGGTGATGTCAGGCTTAGAGCAAGCTGATAGCTGTGGCTTCTGCACCCACTTTAAGCTGGCTGGGGTGTGTCTTCTAGCACAAGGTTTGACAGCTCTTGACCAAATAGTAGTAGCTTTACAAAACCATGCTATTAGAAAGTGTATGCTTGTGTAACTTGCATCCTGAAAAGGAAAGGAGGAATGGAAATATAGAGGGCAAGAGCTAATGTTCAGTTTTTTGGCACTCTTTAGACGCAGTTCCCATGAAACAAGTTCTTATGGCTTTACTCTGTCAAGTGAGTTAGTGTTTTACTCAACCAGTAAGACTGCTAAAACATTAGCAGAGCTCAGTAAGCTACTGTTTCAAATCCTTTACTTCTAGCATGAATTTACATGAGATGCTCAGCAGGTAAAATTGCCCATGTTGTCCTTGCTTATATTCTGTCCAGGGTTTGCCATTGCCTACTACCTGTTGGCTGGCCAATATAATGTGAAATGGCTGAATAGCTTCCTTCCACTTGGAAACTGTCTTGCATTTTGCATGTCATATACAGAAGATATAAAATAACAAGTAGCATTCTGCTGAAATTTGATGCCCTTTGTGAGCCCTGGAATGCCAAGACAAAGCACCTCTGCTAAATGATGCAATAAACTAGGGAGGAGCAGGAGTCTTGCATCATGCTGTAGACATGTGCAGCCAATACTAATGCATGAGTTACATGGAACAGCTCTGGCTTAGCTGGTGAAGAAGCAGGCTGCTGCTTTTAGTGACAGTTATAACATGGCTTCAAGACAAAGTAGGTTCCCTTGAGGGATGGGGTCATACAGTTTTAGAGCTGAAGATACTCTGGAAAATGCACTCTAACTCTAAGCACCATGCAGAAAGCAGTACCTTACTCAAGCGTACTAATAAATCAACTGTTACTAGTTGGGAGACAACAGACTTGATTCCAGAAGGAAGTGATAAATTATCTTGCTCTCTTAGCATCACACTTGATCTAGCTTTAATAAACAAGATCCAGATAAGTAATCACACTTCTTCTTGTGTATACTAAAGAATGTCTCTGGATACCCTTGTTTGAGGAGTAACAAATCACAAAAACTTGTTGTTCAACTACAGAGCAGATATCTAAGCTATCTTTACAGATGTCTTGGGGATTCTGCTGTAATGTGTTAGCAGCAGAGTACTGAAATGCTAATCCAGCTTGACATTAGTCAAGTTTAAACCCAGTTTGCTTAAAGTTTGAAGAGTTTTGAGAATGCAATGCTAGGCACTAGACAGCAGAAATCATTGTGTGCATGCATCCCTCTGCCTTGCAAACTTGACCCTGCCTTGAAAAGGAAAACTCAGTAAGAACAATACTGAGGCTGGTTTACTTGTGTCTGGCAGATGGACTGTCATAGTGCTTAAGCTCTGCACTTGTACCGTGAAGGAAAGCTTCTGGCTCTACATTCATAATTGAATAAGGTGACTACAAAGATTTGGAGCTCAGATCTGGTTTCATGCTGATGTTATGCTGTTTATTAAGCTGGGTAACTTCTTGATCCGCAGTGGGGGAAAGCAAGAAAGTATTGCTAAACAGTATCGGGGCTTACCTTCCTTTTTTCATTGAAGGTGCAAGAGCAAAATGTGAGGAATCCCAATTCCCATGTAGTAATGGACGCTGTATTCCTTTACTCTGGAAATGTGATGGTGATGAAGACTGTTCAGATGGCAGTGATGAGAGTGCTTGTGGTAAGTAATCAAAATAAATAATACCTCTGTAGTAGTACTTGCTAGTTGGCAGTGGGGGCTTAACAGTGGATAGCTGGAGAGATGCTTATCCCGTCCAGCACTTCTGACAGAATACAGAGTAGAAGACAAATTGCCTAGAACAACTGGGGGACTATCTTGATGCCTTGTATCCATCTGAGGCAGTTGAATTTTTGAGTGCTATGAAAGTCTCCTGGAATTGGTGACTGAGAGAAAAGCTCATGACCAAAACTCTTTATTTGCAAGGGTGGTGACTGTCAAGAACAGAATGCAGCCTGTTCTCAGCTGTTACTTGAAGACATAGTAGAAACTGTTTGCTATTAGCACTTAGCTGTTGGCTATTCCATGGTTAAATGCCCTGGTTTACGTGTGAAAGTGATTCTGCGGAGTCTCCTATAAACACTAAGTCTAGCTTTGGCTGCGAACTCTGGCTTTAAGCAGGCATAGAGGCCAAGATGGATGACTAGATGTACTTAGAGACGAGGCAAAACAGACTCAATATCCAACACTGGTGTGGTTGAACTGCCAGTCTGCTCAAGCAGACCTAAACTGTTGCCTTAGGGTTACATAGTACCATGCTTCTGTAATGACAAATCAAATGCCTTGCTAATAAACTCAGTGTTCAAAATCTGAATATTAGTATCAATAGACCTTACTTTAACACAAGGTCTTTCTCAAGGCACTTTCTCTGTGCACAGTATAACTCTCTAGGAARTGTTAAACAGCGCTGTCATTAGACTCATGGGGGATGACACCAGACATCCAAGAACTAAGGATATTGCATCACTTTCCTAGGGCAAGGCAGCTTATCTCTAGCTGCAACAAACAAGCTAAGCTCTGGTCTCTAAACAAGTGGCTGTCCTTCTCCTTTGCAGTGAAGAAGACGTGTGCTGAATCTGATTTTGTGTGCATCAGTGGTCAGTGTGTRCCTAACAGATGGCAGTGTGATGGGGATCCGGACTGCGAGGATGGGTCTGACGAGAGTGCTGAACTGTGCCGTAAGTGAGCCTGGCTTGTTGGTGCAGGCAAGCCCATGGGGAGTAGCATTTTAACTTCTTGCCTGCTTGCAGCCTGGCTCTCCTCCTAAAAGAAGGATGAATTTATTGTCTTGGAGAGCACCTTCCTAAGTGTTAGCTTGGCTTCAGTCACATCAGGGTCTTGACAAGACTTTTTACTACTTCAAAAGATGCAGAACTGAGTGGGGACTCTGCACTTGTACCTGGTGACAGATAGCAAGTATAAGGTTTTACTGACAGTCAGAAGCAGCAAGCACAACACAGCAGGCCTGACCATTACTGTGGCTTGTTCACCAAGTGATCACTGTCCTCCAAGACAACTGCTTTGCAAGATAACCAGAGCTAGTGTAGGAACTGAGTGACTGACTATATGTTGGGGTGTGGGAAGCAGAAGACCAGAGGCTTGACTGTGAGGTCTTGCAGTTAGCAACCCCAGTCTTAAGTGTGGCAACTAATCAAGGAATATAGGTCTGTGAAGCTTCATTCCTCTGTATCAATAGGATCCACACTGAGGAATATTTCAGCCCCAAGTCCTACTGTACTTTGGCATTACTCCTGCCTACCACTATGTGTTATAGCTCAAGCTTCTACAGTGTAACTGGTGTGCAATCACAAAACTACTGCTACAAAGATACTCTTAAAATACTAATCTGAGGAGCTGGAAGCATCTTTTTTTATTGCACACTACAAACTAGTGTATCCTCTTCCATGATGGAGCCATCAACTTAGATGGATGCTGGCATCTAATTAACTGCAACTTTGTCCAGAGCTGAAGCCTTTCAGTCTCAACTTTCAGGACAACTGCTAAAACCCAAGATCAGTAGCTCTTAAATTTCAGAACTCTTAAATTGAACTTAAACTTTTTTCAATAGATATGAGAACATGCCGGGTAAATGAAATCAGCTGTGGTCCTCAGTCAACCCAGTGTATCCCAGTGTCCTGGAAATGTGATGGTGAAAAAGACTGTGACAGTGGAGAAGATGAAGAGAATTGTGGTAAGGGAAGAAACGGTGGCTGCATAACTCTATTTGAAATTGACTTGTCTGGAAAGGAGCTAGCTGGGCAGTATACCTGGGAAGACAAATTTCTCATAGTATCAATATCTCCTTAAACATACATTCATCTTGTATTGCAGCCTGCTTAACAAAGCAGGCTTGTTCTAACACTACTCTATCCTGCGAAGTTAAGACAGCAATATAAGCTATTCAACATCTGGTTTTGGTCTCTGGCTAATTTTGGCAATAGCCATAGGCTTAGTCACATGTCAAGCAAACCATCAGAACTTGTTCTCTGCAGAGTTTCTCAACAGGTAACTCTAGTTGCTGCTTACATTAACAAATGRTCTCCTAAAAATGTAGTAGTGACTTGTAGCCAAGGGCACAGCTGATCTGCTTTATAGCCCTATCCTGGAGTATTCTGTGTGCTTGTCTGAAAGTGCAGACTAGGGAAGCTAGGTTTCAGGTGTTGGGGGGCAACTTTAGGCTGGTACGCAAGTGAAGCTGCCACTGCCAGCATTAGAGTGCAGCATTCCTGGCTTGTTCTAATGAACTTGTGTACGTATGAGTTGTCTGAGGTATCCTGAGACAAGTTTGCTGTAACCAAAGCTACAGGGCTGACTTCCATCAGAACCACCTTACCTGGATGGGCTAATGAGAGACAGATCTCCAGAATTCTGCTATGTGTCTGTGGAGTTGCTGCCTTACTCAGCAAGCAAATGCCTTAATCTGACAAGTAAATCTACAGACAGCATTTCTAATGAAGCTGATAAAACTATCAGCCTAGGCATACTGAGCTGCTAGCTACATTGCTATTAAACCAGCATAATTTGTACTGGCGTAAGTTGTGTGGGTGTGCTTAATACCACCGGATCAACTGGTGCAAGATCTTGATCTGTTATCCCCAGTGGTCCAGGCAAATGGGCCACTGCTGTCCTGGGGACCAGCACAAAACACTTCAATTTCAAACTACAGTGCATGCTGACCATCTGGCTACCTTAATCTTAGTCTGTACTCTAGAGTTAGCAATTCTCTTACCTTCTGTCTCTGGTTCACAGGGTTTGAGCCTGTTTTCTGAAAGGCTTGCACTCTGAAGCAGAACAGCCTAGCTGCTTCAGAAGGAGGTTGTTTTCACTCAGTAGCTCAAAAGTGATGCCCCTCACTCATAACATCCAAAAGCAAGGAGGACAGTCTGTGTGGGGCCCAAGTGTCCTGTAGGTGGTCAGTTAGGTTTTCCTAGAGCCTTATACAGGATGCTGATCTTCTGTCAGCTAACAGCTGATGAAGAACCTGCAAAGCAAAACACCTTCATACAAAAGTCTGCCTTCTTGTGATAATCTGCTAATCTCTCTTACTCCTGTTACTCCAGGCAATGTGACTTGTAGTCCAGCAGAGTTCACATGCAGCAGTGGGCAGTGTATTTCCAAGAGCTTTGTCTGCAATGGTCAAGATGACTGCAGTGATGGCAGTGACGAGCTGGAGTGTGCACCTCCTACCTGTGGAGTTCATGAGTTCCAATGCAAGAGCTCCACTTGCATCCCCATCAGCTGGGTGTGTGATGATGATGCTGACTGCTCTGACCACTCAGATGAATCTCTAGAGCAATGTGGCCGCCAGCCTGTACCTCCTGTGAAGTGCTCTGCCAGTGAGGTGCAATGCGGCTCAGGTGAATGTATCCACAAAAAGTGGCGCTGTGATGGAGATCCTGACTGCAAGGATGGAAGTGATGAAATCAACTGCCGTAAGTTAACTTGGTCCTTCTCTAGGAGGTGCTGGTTGGCTCCTGTTTTATTTTCTTTCCTTCAGCAGACCTCAGGAGTTTAAGTCTGTAATGGCTGTGTCCTCAGCTTCTCGGACCTGCAGACCAGACCAGTTCAGATGTGAAGATGGAAACTGCATCCATGGGAGTAGGCAGTGCAATGGTGTGAGAGACTGT
This sequence comes from Phoebastria nigripes, assembly GCA_035582835.1. Taxonomy (NCBI): domain Eukaryota; kingdom Metazoa; phylum Chordata; class Aves; order Procellariiformes; family Diomedeidae; genus Phoebastria; species Phoebastria nigripes. The sequence continues at coordinate 650,578 of JAYKAV010000222.1, read as the reverse complement.
CTGGATGGCACTGATGAAGCAAGTTGTAACAATGGTAAGTGTGGAACTAAGCAAGAATAAAGTCTTTGCAGAATATCTGTTGGAGCTGGTAGTTGCCCTCATAGTCTTCATTATCTCAGTTATTCAGTGCTCTGGACCTGGCAAATTCAAGTGCAGAAGTGGAGAATGCATAGATGTCAATAAAGTGTGTAACCAGCAGAGAGACTGCAAGGACTGGAGTGATGAGCCCCTCAAGGAGTGTAGTAAGTGAACAAACTCATTATACAATGCTGACCACTAGACATACTTGGATATAGCCTCTGAGCTGTCAGATGTCAGTCTGGAATGCCCATCTGCACTTCCTTGGTGGCAAACAAACAACCAAGAGCAACCTAGTCAATAGGCTAGTTTTATCCTAGCCAAACTGGCTATTGGGATGACTTCTCCATGGCCAGAAGGCACTTGAAGGCATTAGAAACACTGAAACTTCCAGGAGCTTCAATTTCTGTCTGCTGCTGCCAACTTGTAACACAAGTAACATGCTGATAGCTAGGCAAATATGAATTTGAGGAAGGTCTCTTGCATGTGACGTGAAGTGCCAGAGTGGTTTATCAGATGTGGCAGGCATCATTACAAAATGAATGGGTATCTGATAAAGCACTCTGTGACTAAGACTTTAAGACCAAATACGTGTGCTGTCTCAGAAGTGGCCAATTCTTCTCTTCTAGACATAAATGAATGTCTGGTGAACAATGGTGGATGCTCTCATATCTGCAGAGATCTCGTCATTGGCTATGAATGTGACTGTCCAGCTGGGTTTGAGCTTGTAGACAGGAGAACCTGTGGAGGCAAGTATCAAGTAGGTTAACATGGACCCTACTGATGGTATTGGAGATGAGAACAAATTAAGTTGTTGTCTTTACAGATATYGATGAATGCCAGAACCCTGGTATCTGTAGTCAAATCTGTATCAACCTGAAAGGGGGCTACAAATGTGAATGTAGCCGTGGCTATCAGATGGATCTTGCTACTGGGGTGTGCAAAGCAGTGGGTGAGTATTGGCATAAGACTTCTATATCCCCACTTTAAAATGAGGTAGCAAGTGATGTAGTGTTTATACTATTGCAGTTTTGACACTGTTGTGCTGTTACCAATATAACTTGTACAGACCTGAACACTCCTAACACTTTGAATGATGCCATGATACAGTACTTAAAGCTGCCTGCCATAAACTGCTTGTGTCTGCTCCCTGGGCAGGAGGACCCTCCCCATCAGGTTGTGGAGGGAGAAAAGGATGAGGTATGGTACAGCCAAGACCTCTGTCAGCATCCACTAGCAAGTGTGKAATGGCAAATACTAAATACAATGACTCTTAAAACTTTTCATAAAGGACAGTATGTGGCAGCATGTCTAGAAGTACAGATAACACTTACACTCTTTTCACAGGGAAAGAACCAAGTCTRATTTTTACCAACCGCCGGGATATCAGGAAGATTGGCCTTGAGAGGAAAGAATACATTCAGCTAGTAGAGCAGCTAAGAAACACTGTAGCCCTAGATGCTGATATTGCTGAGCAAAAGCTTTACTGGGCTGACTTCACCCAAAAAGCAATCTTCAGGTAAATGGACTCAGCTTCTGAACCCTAGTGTGCTCCCCTAAACCATCCCACATCTTACCCAAGATACTTCTCTAGGCTCTGATAATGACAACTTGATTCCTGATGTCCTAAAGACAAAGTACAGTAGATGCAAGTTCCCACAACTAGCAATGTGTATGCCTATTGCACTTCCCAGTAACTGCTGCTACAATTGTACAAAAGGCACTCTGTGGAAAGTCGCAAGTGCATCTTCTACATTGTCTGCCTGAGATCTGTGTGCAGTATTTTCTGAGGCATGCCAAGTGGTAGTATCTGTGGAGGAAGGGGTTGAAAGCAAGTAATTCTTGTCTTCCAGTGCCTCTATTGATACCCGTGATAAAGTTGGAACACACGTCAGAATCCTGGACAACATACACAGCCCTGCAGGAATTGCTGTTGACTGGGTTTATAAGAACATCTACTGGTCTGACTCAACTGCAAAGACCATTTCAGTGGCTAGCCTAGATGGCACAAAAAGAAAGGTTTTGTTTCTCTCTGAGCTGAGAGAGCCAGCTTCTGTTGCTGTAGATCCTCTCTCTGGGTGAGTATTTGTCCTGGTTCTCTTAAAAGGGCGGACCTACCAGCTACTCCCATGTCCTGATAACTGACTTATGTAGCCTTTGTTAGTTATTGGTTGTAATTAAGAGTGATAACTACACAGTACTATAGTGCATCATACAACATAAATTCTGCTTCACAGCTTTATGTACTGGTCAGACTGGGGTGAGCCAGCAAAAATTGAAAAAGCAGGAATGAATGGATTTGACAGACAGCAGCTTGTGACAACAGAAATCCAATGGCCTAATGGAATTGCTCTAGGTATGTTGAACTTGTCTCTGTGCCAGAGGTATTCTGGAGCTTTAGCGGTTTGTTTGCTACAAAAGCCAAGGTCATCCTTCAGAACTATTTTCAGCTTCTGAGAATGGGAAGTTCCTGCATGCCTGGAGACATTGCAGCAGGCACAGATAGCAATTCTCAGATACTGAAGTGGTAGCTTTTCTTGCACTGCTTTGTTACAGTTGAGGCAGAGGCCACTTAGGCAGCACTGCAGCAGCTTTCTGCATCCTGGTATGGTAAGAAACTAGGGCAACACTGCAACTATTCTTGAACCTGTGGGTGTTTCAACTTTTGCAGGAGGCTTTGGAGGTTTCCTCCATGTAGATAGTAAATATGTTTGGGTTTTTCCCTCCTAGATCTTGTAAAAAGCCGTCTGTACTGGCTTGATTCTAAACTACATATGCTGTCAAGTGTGGACTTGAATGGCCAGGACCGTAGAATTGTGCTGAAGTCTCATATGTTCCTTCCTCATCCTCTTGCTCTAACAATATTTGAGGTAAGTGACTTCCTGTGGTAAATGTAAAAGATCCTCTTCTTGCTAATATGTGGCTAGCAATTATGATGCTGATAGCAACACAGAGGTAATGGGATGCAATGACTCTGTCTTCTAGGACCGTGTGTACTGGATTGATGGAGAGAATGAGGCAGTCTATGGTGCCAACAAATTTACTGGATCTGAGTTGGTTACCCTAGTGAACAACCTCAATGATGCACAGGACATCATCGTGTATCATGAACTTGTTCAGCCTTCAGGTAACTCTAATACAAGTATACACTGACATAACTATAAACTGTAAGAAGCCTGCCCTGCTTGGGTGGTGGCAAATGGTATCCCTCCCCTTTATAGCCATCTACTTCACTTCTACTTAGAGTACTTGGAGCTTCTAACACAGGTACCCCCACTGGGGTTGAGAGAAGGTTGAGCTGCAATTGCTCTTTCTTAGGCAGAGGAGGTACAAATCTATAACCTGCAGAGACAAGTAACTCTACTAGAGCAATTATTGAGCAAATTATGCTATACACCTGGAGTATGAAGGCTCACTCCTGTCAATTGCTGTACTAACAGGCAGGAACTGGTGTGACGAGAACATGGCAAATGGAGGTTGTAGCTACCTGTGCCTGCCTGCTCCTCAGATAAATGAACACTCTCCAAAGTACACCTGTGCATGTCCTGTTGGATACTTCCTGCAGGAGGATGGTCTGAGATGTGCAGGTATGGTAACATGACTGAAATCTTTTCCAGGATGGATGGGAAGGAGTAGGGGTACTGAACCTGTTGGAGGCAAGTATGGCAGTATAGGCTGACAGCTTTGCATGAGTTAATCTGATGTAATTAATCTTGGAGGGGGTGGTCTTCTAGCATGCATTAAGCTGGCCCTMGAAGTCTGCAGGTGCTCTTTAAAGTCCATGCTTGGCTTCTGCATCATCATCATTTGCAACAAGACCTTGTACGTCCATGGCTTTCTGCAGAGAGCAAGTACATGCACAAAACATACCAAGCCCCTTTCTTAGAAGACAAGGGGTATAAACTAACATGGCTCTACAGTGTATAAATCCACAGTGTTGAAAAGCTGATAGGCTAATGTTGCTGGCCAAGGAAGTTTGTTTGGACCTCTTTCATTGTCCGAACAAACATGCTGCTGCTACTACCCTGAGCACTGACTATATGGCAGGCTTGTTCATCCAGCAGAGTGGAATTAGAAACTCCAAGGTGCCACTTACTATATTGCATGTTGATTCTGACTGCCACAGTTAGAGCACTGAATACAAGGACACTGTCCTCAGTTGGCTGCTCTGAAGGGTTGCTATAGGTATCCAAGACTGTACGTAACGAGTAAACTTGTGGAACTAAAATCTCACTCAGAAAACCTGAAGAGAGGGATGGGGTGGCTTACTGTTGTCATGACTCTAAATACCTGTAATTCATGCCTGATTAACTGTCTAGCTTTGTTCTTGGAATTACTTTTGATCAAAAACCCTCAGCTGAGGGTGTGCTAGTGAAATAACTAATGTCAGTGTTCCCAATAAAGCTAACAAGCTGCATGATCATTCTGCCATCTGATAAACATTCACTACCATGGCTCTCATAGCTAAGCCATTGCAGAACTTCAGGATTAACTGGGTTCTTGATCTATAATTAGTTTCAGGTACTGGAACAACTGTGGCTTACACTGAGGCTAAAGATACCAGCACAACAGAAAAATCTCCAACTGTTGGACTAGTTCCTGGAGGTACTGGTCCCAATAACTCAGACTGCTAAACATTAGAGAAATTAAATGCAAACTGACCTGCTAGCCTACTTGAAGTTTTCTCCTTTGCATGCAAGTAGAGAACACAGGCCAGGTCATGTGTGTAGTACAAGTACAACAGCTGGAGCATGTGATAATCAGAATTAGTTCACTTATGACAGTGTGGAACCTATAGGTTCCATGAAATCCCAGCAGTGCTCAGAGAAGGCAAGCAATAAAAAAAGCTTTCTACTAATATAGGATGAAGCCTGTTAGGCTGTTCTTGCAGTGTGTTACTGAGAAGCTAATATAGGATAGCAGCTTCTAGGCTTGCGAAGTGCTTGCATTTGACAAAATCTGTCAGCCTGTCAGTAAGCAAGCTCACTACTTCAAATTCTCGTGCAGGATTCAACATCAGTGGTACAACATCTGAAGTAGCTGCAGCTGGAGGAACATCAGCAGCTTGGACTGTTCTTCCTGTCTGTGAGTACAGCATTCACTGGCCTTTGGGACCCCATGCAGTGGGACAAGCCACTCTTGTCAGGAGCTTGACTTGACCCTATGCTATACTTGCAATCTGTTTCTCTCCCTAAAGTATTGCTGGTGATGGCTGCAGTGGCTGGCTACTTCATGTGGCGTAACTGGCAGCACAAGAACATGAAGAGCATGAATTTTGATAATCCTGTCTACCTGAAAACTACAGAAGAGGACATTACAATTGATATTGGAAGACACAGCGGTTCAGTAGGACACACCTACCCTGCAGTAAGTAAACCTATTGACACGTCTGAGGCTCCGGGTTAATCCTCAGAGTAGACATAAAGACTGCCAAATGATACCTGTCTTGAGTTTAGGAGAGGTCTCTGCTTTTGAAAGCTGCTGGCTGCAGCCAAACCACTGGGCTGAATCAGCTGAGAACTTACCCTTTTAATCAAGGTTAAAGTTGTAGTAGGCAACTACTGTCCTATACCTGGGATGGAGTGATGAGTGCTGAATGTGGTCACTAGCCTGCAGAACTAGCCCCTGTTTCAAACTGCTGTGTAGTGATGATATGCATTGTTTTGTATCTTTTATTAGTACAGTTGTAGCTAACTTGTACTTATTTTGTACAGATATCTGTTGTAAGCACAGATGATGATATGGCGTGAGCACTGGATCAGCAATCGCTTCCGGTTTACTTGTGTTTTACACTCTTTGGGGATAGTAACCAGGTTTGTGGCTGAAAGACTTCCTCCATTCTTGGAAGAAAGAAGATACTTTATGTATGTATGGAACACTTATGTAAATAGCTATTTTATACAGCTTAACAACAAACTCTGTAAATACCTGTCCACAACAATTCAGCTTTTAGTGGTTACTGTTTTATCAGTAACCCTTGGATTGGTCAGTCAGTAACACCACTGACCAAATATAAAGCACTTTCCATAGAAAGCCATATTCCAGCCACAACTTGTAACACCTGTACATATATGTATAGGCCACTTGTAAATATTATTCTCGGAAAATCACTATCAAGCACTTTGAAATACTTCAAATGTAAATTATTGTACACTGTCTTTTTCAATGATTGGGGCAATGGCAATAGGAAAAAACGGGTTACTATGATTGCCAAAAATTTGTAAACATAAGTAATTTTGTATGTATGATTGAAACAATCTTGTCTGTTACCTCTTAGAGGTATACAGGTATGAATGATCTTTAAGAAACCACTGTAAATCTTAAATGCAGAGGAGGGGAAAAAATAAAAAAAAATTAAGCAGTTAAAGTACTGGTCTCCATTATTATGTTAGCACTGAAGTAAAATAGAATATCTCCTAAGTTGGAAGCTTTAGTGGGCTACACTACTACTGCCAGCCAGAACATGAAGTATTTCTGAAGTTATTTCAGCAGTACCCCAGACTGCTGAGACAGTACTAACCTGCCAGGTGACTGAGGTTTGTACTTGAGACTAATACTCTGCAGGGTACTGGACTGAATGGGTCTCCTTTCATAGGAGTCCAGCTGGACTTCTAAGTTAGGATTGACAGTGGCTAAAAATACTCAACTACTATTGCAAGCTCTTAAGAGGTAGCATTGACAGAGATGCTATGTGGAGACAGGTCAAAGCATTGTCTGCCAGGTAAGTGTAAGGTCCTTGCAAAGGATATTATGCACAAGCTCACAGTGGTGTCAAACTGTTAGCAATTACTCCTTATGGCAATGCCAGTGCAAGTTGGATCTCTGTAGCTGCTACACCTGTACAAAGGAATAGCAGAGCTGTGACTTGGCAGCTAATCATGGCAGCCTGCTCCTGGAGTCTTGGTGCTGAAAAGCCCCTCTTGCTACATGTGTGATGACAGAAGTCCCCTGCAATGAGCATCAGTGAGCTAGTGTCCTCTTCCMTGTGGGAATTCAATTCATTGTAATGGCTCTAAGATACTGATTATTTGAAGTGCTGGAGCCTTTCTCTTGAGTGACCATAGGAGTGAAAAATAAATTGTGTAACTCTTCTGGGTCCGGGAAGGTGATATTCATCTCGATGGTAACTGTTTAGTACCGTACTACTGAGTGCTAATTTTAGTAGCACCAGGTATGTGCCTTATCCACTGTACATCTATAGTTCACTCATGCAATAGAGAAGGATTAAGACTGAATTAACTTGCAGGTTCTGTGGTCTTCAGGCATTTTKCTCTGTGATCAAGTTTGGAGTAAAGAAGGAGGAAGCTTTTGATATTTATGGCATAACTACTTGGTAGTCTCCAACTAAGTAAAAGGTAGCTTCCCTAGCAATGAGTAGTTTCCTTAATGAGAAGTTATTTTTCTGAGATAAAGTTGTGGTTTCTCCCATGACACTGCAGGATCTTAGCCTTGAATTGCCACCCTGTAACTACTGTAGCAGGAGGTGCTACTTCACTGTTGCTAATCCTTCCCCCTTCAAGGTGAAGAAGAAATTACTTCTGATTAGATGCAGGTTCAAGGCTAAGACATAGTTTGGAAGAAGCTAAAATCTCCTGGCTATGCTTTAGTGATGACTTGTTAAATCATTCTCAGTCAGTCATGCCTCTAAAATAGTAACAATAAAAATCAAGTCAGAACTTGGATCAGTTCCTGTGCTTGGTTCTAATGCCTGTTCTTATTGCAGTTACAGCTGGGGTTTGCTCTCTTAATGGTCTTCTGTGTATTGTGGACTCCTTTCTTGACAGATAAGGACAGCTGCCAACTTCTGCAGATTTAAAATAAGTTGTTTCTAGCTAGCTCACTACTCTTTGGGGAGTTGAAGCTTCTAGCCAGCTATCCCTGGCAACTCTTGTCTGTCTGTAGACATTTTCAGTATCTGGAATGCATGTGGGCTAAAATGTCTTGCAAAGATGAGGATGTAAGGAGACCTCTAAAGTTTCTAGCCAAGAATACTATATCTATTTTGCTGAGTCCTTTCTGGAATAAAGTGCCTTTCATATCAGCCTAATATGTACGGATTATTAGTTATTGGATAGAATTTAACTTTTTCAGTTAGATGTCTAACTCAGGATACTACAAAGTATTTGTGTTGAAATGTGACAAAACATAAAACATAATTCTCAGTCAGCTTGTTTGTTATAAATTTGCATGGCAGCTAAATACAGGCAAAATGTTCTGCCTTTTTAGTCTTCGTACAGAACACGAACAGCTCTACTTTTTTGCTGAAGTTTATTGCTGTCACCCAGTATCATACCAAATGGCATATGGAGTAGACCAATAAAGACACTTCTTCCTGAGGTTAACATTCAGTTGAAGTAGCAACTTAAACCTATTTTGGGAACCTGAGTTAGTTCTTACAGAAACTGTTGGGCTCTGGGAACTTGTTTTCTGACTTTAATCCCATGTGCTGAACAAAGTTGTCAGAATAGTACCTTGGCACTCAAAAATAGATTCTGTAGTCTATAAGAGACTTAACACTTTACTAGATAAACTTTTATGCCTTCAAATAGCAGGAGGGAGGAGGAGTGGGGAATATCAGGCAGTAGCAGAAGATGATATAAGAAGGCCCATACTTAGCTGCAGATATTGTTTGGCTCTTAATCTCACTAGGYTTATTCTGCCCTGCCCGTCTTCATTTTTGTATTATGAAATCGTTGTTTACTTCCACAGCAGGCTTGGAGAGTAGTCAGGGATTCCTTCTGTAAAAACAGATCCAACTTGCATAGACAAATGCCTTACTATCTTTGAACAATTTTTTTACCCTGCCATCTGCAAGTGTTTGACTCTGTTTTATTGCTCTGTCATGTGACTCTCTTGGCATCTACTGAAGGTGGTATAGCTGTACTGAGCACTCCTGCAGCAGCAGCCTGTGGCTGTGCCGGTGGCCACTAAATGAATTCTTAGGGGTCATCCTTGTCTTAGCTCCCCTGCTGCGGTGTCATGGGCTCCCAGAGCAATGGGACATTAATAACCTGTTTGGTCAGGTTTCACTGTTAAGTTGGCTTTGTATTCCTCTTGAAGAACTTGCTGCTAATAGATACATAAATATGGTTTAGTTGGTTATTGAAATAGTATTCAAGGTAATGGCATAATTTTTTTCCCAGCTAATGCAAAGTCCTCTGGTTCTAAATACTTCCTACTTCTGTTCCATGTCTGCTAGCCAGTGTGAGTGCAAAGCTAGTTTTGCAACTGGTTTTTGCTCTCCCTTACAAATATTCAAATTTCTCTTAATACTGTCCCTCTGCTCCCACATTCTTTTCTGCCTCCTATTTGATCTGCCTTTGAGCAATAATGTAAAATATCTACAATGCCAGCAAAAACAGAGGAAGATTAACATAAAGGGAATTGAAGTTGCTCATGTGATTCACTTCTTCCCCTTCTGTACCTTGTTCCTCTACAGATAGCTGCAGTGTGCCTTTTCCCAATCCAACTTGTATTTGCTTACACTTTTAATGGACACGCCTTCCCTCCCCGCCCCCATCGGAGCTTTGCTGAAACAGTGAAGATCCATTTATCTATTTTTATGTAAGTGCTGAATCTTGCTAGATTAGGGAAAAGGGACAGAGACAAGGACTCAGGCTGGAAGAAATAGGATGGGAGACCTCAGCTAAAGGAAAAAAGCTTACAGCTACAGAAGCACTCTTCAGTCCATAACCTTGGATGCAAGTGAAGGCCTGCCAGTACTTTCTGTAGATATGCCACAGCATGTCTGTGAAGAAACATGCTCCTATTCCTTCTTTGAGCTGGCTGACAACAGTGGTTGGTATTGTCACTTATGGAAGAAGGTGCTTGAAGAGGTCTGCTCTGTTGAAGTGCAGAAGCCAACTTAATACATTCCTGGCTTGCTGACTTTCACTTTTTTCCTCCTGAAAAAGCTTCACAATTTGCCCACATCAAATGAAAAAAGTCTTAAGAGCAGGGGAGGGACAGAGAGGCTGTGAAATCACAGTTAGCCTGCTGAATATCTAGGCTGTTAAACATCCAAAATAAAGACTGCCTGTGGAAAGGATTATGGTCTTAATTCTCCCTTGCMCAGTGCTGGTCAGGACACTTACACACCTCTGTCAAGCAATGGACAATGCTTCATATYATACATGGAAAAAAACAAGCACTGCATCCTGAACAGACTACTGAGGGTTAACTTAGCTAAGACACTCTTTGGTCTATAACGAATTGCTTGAACATAGGAAACACTAAGCACTAAATCAAGACAAATGACTAGTAAAAATAAATATTTAGTAGAAATATTTTTTTGCTGTGGAGATGTCCTCTGTAGAAAAACTAAGTGGTTTTCAGGTCCTTTTTTTCCACCTTCCCTAGACATGCTTTCTTGGAGTCAAACTTCAAAATATATGGAAAGAGAAATGTTTTACTGTACTGTCAGTGCATAGATTTAAAGCTTAAATAGTTGGATAGCAAATTGAAAGGATTAACTTAACAGTTGTTTCCCTCCAGTGGAAAGTATTTATGGTTGAAGGGTCTCTTGGAAAGGCTGCTCATTGAATACAGTGAATGCTGTAACAATCTAGAAGCAGTGCTGCCTGCTATAAAGTCCCTTTTGTGGATGTGTGCAAGTGAGAAGTGGTGGTTTTGTTTGGACAACTTACTGCTTATTCCTTTTTTTGGCCCTTAAATATATAAAAACTCACCTGTCCATTTAAATTAAGACTTAGACTTTCTAAATCAGGGAAGTTAACCTGTGATTTGGTAGTTGCATAATGTATTGTGGCTGCAGATTTTAGCTCATGAACTCAGCAATAGAGTACGAGCTTTAAGAGGTTGTTCATTCCTCTCAGGCCTGGATTGAAAAGGTGCTTAGAAAGCTGTGTCTTATGGGGACTTAGAAATATAAGTAACTTATTTGGTGAAGGGCGGTTAAGGAAAAGTTTTGGTGTTCTTAATTTGGGCTTTAGCTACTCATCCCCCTATGCCAAGGTACTGATATCACTGTGGTGAAATTTGATGGATGTATTCAATCATATGAAGCAACTCCACACACGCTGATGGACACATCTGCATAGAGTTACTAAGGGCTGATCATGCCCTACCAACCTGCTTGCCTTTAGGCTTTCAACACTGTCTTTCATGATATTCTTCTGTCCAAATTGCGACATTACAGCCTGCATGGGAGGACAACTAGATGGGTAAAAACTGGTTGGATACTTGGGGACTGAGGGTTGTACTCAAGGGGTTGTGCTCTACCTGGAGGTGGGTAACAAGTGGGGTACTACAGGGTCTATCCTGGGATGAGTTCTGTTCAACATCTTTATCAGGAACCATGAGAAGCACATGGAGGACAGGTCATCAACTTTGTAGAGGACACCAAATAGGTGGTGGGGGCAGAACCACTGAATACACGCAGAGGCAGAGCTGCTGTCTTGGGGGATCTTGCACAGGTGGGAGGAAGGGGCTGACAGGCACCCAATGAAATTCAGCAAGGGCAAAGGCCAAACCCTGCCCTGGGAAGGCAGAGCCCTGCAGGGATGCAGGCTGGGGCCAGGCAGCAACAACGGCCAGCAGYGCCTGTGGTGGTGGTGTGAGCAGGACATGGCCCTGACAGCCAGGGGAGTGCAGGGACTGTCCCCTCGGCTCAATGATCCTCAGACTGCATCTGGGCACTGCATCTGGTTTTGGGCCTCCAGCAGAGGAAGGATGTTGATAAACATGGCCAAGTTCAGCAAACAGCCAGCAAGACGGTCCTGGGCTGGAGCCCTTGGCCTGGGAGGAGAGGCTGTGGGACCAGGGCTGGTTCAGCTGGGAGAAGAGACAGCTTTGGGGGGACCCAGCAGCATCCCTGGCACCAACAGGAGGAGATGGAGGAGACTCAGCTGGACTTGTCACACCGGTGCGTGGCAGGAGGGCGAGAGGCAGCTGTACAAGGTGAAACATGATAGGCTCGGTCTGGAGACAAGGAGAAGCCTTTTCCTCACGAGGACAGCCCAGCAGTGGGGACAGGGCCCAGGGAGGTTGGGCCTTCTCCAGCCTGGGGGGGTTTCATGCCCTGACTGGGTGAAGCCCTGAGCAGCCCGCTTTAAGCCCACGCCTGAGCCTGCTCGGGGCAGGGGCTGTGACTGGAGACCTCCCCAGGTCCCCACCAGTCTGAACAAGATCCTATGATTCTGTGATTTGTTTGAATATTGAGGAAACAAAGGAATTGATGAACCTTGCAAAATGTTGCTCTTTTGATGATAAATACACTTTTTTCTCAAAACAGAGGTAAATATTATCCCCATAGATGAGAGTTTCTGTGGTGGATAAAATGGAAGGCAGGCAGTAGCAAACATTCGTACCACCTTTGCAGAGAATGGTCTAGGCCCAGTCATTTGAGCACTCCAATCATTGGCAGCAAGTTCATGCCTATCACATGATGCAGTTTTCCACCTCTTGGTTRTCTATGTTGGTTGGCACTAGTCCACTTGTGTCAGTAGGGTTTCCCTTGTGATCCTTCAATCCTATTTCTGCAACTCTAACCAGTCAGGTAAAGAAAACTTTATCAAGGTAGAAGCATGAGTTCTCAATGGCTAAAAGACCTGGTGCTCGAGGAACTTGATTTGTCCTCATAAGGTGGCAATGATGTTGCCTGGTGTCGTGTCACTGGAAAGTATAATCTCTGCAGAGGATTCGAAGAATCAGATGAATAACAAAACATTTTTCTCCAATTCCACCTGAAATTAATAGCTCAAGAACTTTATACTTCACTATGTATTTCTGCTTCAGGCTCTTGCACTCTGCAAGTTAAATGAAGCTTGGAACTTCTTTACTCCCTGGTGAAAGCATTCCCACTGTGTAAGTGACAAATACTGTGAGTTTCTGAAGTTCAGCTTGTGCCTCTAGTGCTAAAAGAAGTTCACCCCACGAACCTTTTTCAAATGATGACACTTACTTAATAAAGCCTCAGTACAAAAATTCAAATTACATGTGCAATTACTGATGCAGGAGCAAGTTGGTCATTCTGTTTTCCAAGAAGAAACAGTGGTTATTCTTTAATTAAACAACATCCAACACACTCCCCCGTGACTTTTTTTGGTTGAAGAATAGGACAAAGTAACTGGGGGTGGTGGGGTGGTGTCCATAGAATTTCTAAGTTGTTGGTTGTGATCCCTACACATTATAAAGTTCCTGCTACCAGGTGAAACCTGGTAATTTTGTAATTGTAATATACCTATTATCTTGCCACAGAAACAGAGTTTGAACAACTGCTTGGACGGAAGTGGATAGCTGACAGATTGCAAAATGACCTACACAAAGAGAAATAGCCAGCTCTTCCTAGCCCTTTTTCTTCTTTGGCAGTCTCCACTGCTGGTGTAATTTATGTAAGTGAACGCAAAGAAAGAAAAGCTGTAAAGCTGCTTATTTACAGAGAGCATAATTCAAATGGTGTCATGAGAACTGCATTTCAATATTTGAAACAGTGCATCCACTTGAGAGAAAAACCATTCAAAAAAGCCATTTTTCACCATCTTAGGTGCCAGATACAAATAGCCACCAACTGCTGAAGACCAATATTTTGTTAGCTGTCTTCGTAATTCAGAGGTCACATGCGAGCAACAGACATTCCCAGTTATATGACACCACCTGAAGGTCCCTTGTTGACCAGTGAGAATCTCTAGCAGAAGACTGTTTAGTGCTCCATCTATAAACATCGTTTACTCTGACATGACTTTCACTAGGAGCTACCCCAACACTTTGATCTAGTGTTCAGCACTTAAAAGGATCCACTTCAGAATATGGCCTCTGCAAGCACCTGTGAAATAAATCAGCATTAATAATCAGACCTGACATTTATTTTGTTCTTCTCCTCGTTGTCTGACACTTCAGTGGCAGTTAGTTAATTTAACAAACACTATGTGGCACTTTTTTACGTGGTACTGTAGGGACAACTGAGAAAATGAATCTGCCTTTAAATTATTTCAGAATGGGAGGCAGTCAAGCAGCCAGCCTGGTCATTTACAGCTTAACAATCACATTAATGGATCAGTGAACAATTGAAATAAGCACAACTTGTGTAAGTCAATTCATTCTTTTCAGTGAGCCTGTTCTGTTCTCCCTGTAGGGAGGAAGTGAAGCTTCGCGCTCTGCCTCAGGAGACGGGGCTGAGCCATGGGGAAGCTAGTCATCAGTAGAGAATATTGCAGTGCCTCTGGTGCACCTATATATGTGGCACCTTCCCCTTTGCCTGCACTTCCCCTTTTAGTTTTTTTGGAAGACTCTTGATGCTCTGAAAGAAGGTCTGTAGGACAGAGGAGTACAAGGTGGGTAACCAAAGAGGGATGAGCAACCCTGAGTTCCCCTGTGTCAAAGTGCCTGTTGTGGGCAGTTAACTGCAGAGTGCTGAATGCACTGTGAGGTGGTGGTCTGGGCTATCTCCCAGTTTTATTTTTGTCATCCCATACCCTTAAATAAACTTTCAATCTCTTTTGTGTTGACCATAGATCACAGGAAGGAACCTGACCCAAATCTATAGCAATCAGAAGCAATTGCATGGGTAAATCCAAGAACACAAGCAAGACATGCAAAAACCCCACTGCTCATTTTGCAAAAGGTAGGGCAACCAAAAAAAGCACAARAAGTCTGGGAGGCCTCCATAAGGCCTGCAGCAACATCCTTAGGTACTCTTTGAAGGATGAGTCCCTGCCAGAGAGTCTGGGGCTTATGGAAAGGCTCCAGCCCTCTTCTGAGGGCAGCGTATGATGCCTCGTCCATCTGTTGAAACAAAGGAACAAGGAGCAATAAGCAGGCAGAAAGACATCCTGTATTATTTACGATTTTCAGAAATGAATATTAAAAATGGAGCAGTACATTACAGACTGGAGCATAAAATCAGTTTAAGTCAAAGGTGAAGCTGCCACATTAACTTGTCTTGCAGGGGATCCTTCTCAGTATAGGCTGTTACTTTATGAGCTGCATTAAGTATATAGAGGCGAGGAAAGAAGGATTGGCATTCTCTAGTTTGATTATGAATGAAAGTCCAGAAGACCAGCTAGGCACAGCTCAGCTACTAAAATGAGGAGGATTAAGAAGGCCATAACCAGCCAGTAGCACTGAATATACATTACCAACGCTTTAATTCATTTTGGTGCTTTTTATTTGGTACAAATAGGAAGGAAACCAAATCAAYGTCTGTTTTCAGCTTGACAAATTTATAGCTTGACTTGCCTGGAACTTACATTTCGCTTTTAAAAGAAGTACACAGAAAGCGTACCAACAAACAGTCCAATTTACTCTATACAATGTTCTTGAGAGAGGAAACAAATGTGCAAAAGTCACAGAAATCCTCAGCCTGGCACAGAAGAAAATGCTTCGCTCAGCAATTTATCTTCTTAAGCACACAAGCTGACACAGTTAGCTACAAAGAGGTATTGTCACAGGATCCCCTGGCACTCCAGAGCTTCTGTGCTCCAGTCCATCATGTTCAATTGTTTAAGCTTCATGGACCTTAGAGGTATGACTAGACAATACAGTCCCATGCTTCGTAAAGAGTCACAGCTGCCTTCAGATTAGGTACGTATGAAAGGCTATTAAATAGCTCTTGCGGTAAGGAAGTGGAAAGTGTATTCCACTCATTCTGCTATTTGTTTCCTGTTCTCTTTTCTATGCCTCAGTTTTTCCACTTGTAACAAGTCACAGGGCCATTGTGAATATTTACTAGAGCGTGTAAAGCTCTAGGGGAGTATGGGTGCATGCACCTATATGCACTCATACACACAAGCACACATGTATAAGCAGATTTCACTTAAAGATGCCCAATGCCATCATTTAACCAAATTTTAGCAAAGGCTTGAGGTGAGTTCTTCTAGTGTTCTGCTGCTGTGGTTTTTCCAGTAGGCAGTGTAGGTGATGTGCATCATAAGGACATTTACTTCACTGTTAGATGTAAGATTTTTGCATTAAGCATGTTGTGCTTAAGGAGAGAGAAAACAGAAATTACATATATATGAAGTTTAATCCAACCACATAAATTAAGTGTGTATATGTTCATTCTGCAAGATGTACTACACTAGTCTGAGATGCAAGCAGCAAGTCTGAAAGTGACAAGAAGAGTGGACAGAAAATATTGTGTCATTAACTGGATTTCAAATAGAGAACCACAGAAAAATCCCTGGAGGTCGGCTAGTACAGCCTCCTGCTCAGAGCAGGGCTTGTTTCAAAGCAAAATGAGGTTGCTCAGGGCCTTGTCTGGGCAAGTTTTGAAGATCCAGGGGATGGATTTGCCATGCCCTGGGGGCAGTCTGCTGCAGGGCTGCATCACGCACACCTTCAAGAATTTTGAAGATTTTTTTTTATGTATCTCACAGTTTGTAACTCAGATCAGAGTTTATTACTCAGTTCTTGATCAGCATATCATTAAGACGTTAGTTTCTTTTAGCAATGAGTCAGTAAGGCTTTCTGGTACAGGGCCACAAAACAAGGCATTGTTCTTTGAAAACAGTAATGGACCCAAACGCAGATGTCAGCCACCAAAGTGAGTAAGAAAGTGTTATTCTTTGGCACAACTAACATGATGCTTTTAATGAAAGTAAATGTACTTCAGGACCTGGCTCAGTGAGGCTTTTGAGCATATGTTTACATGCTCAAGACTTAAGTTTTCTGTTAACTCACAGCCTCAGTCAGTAGCTCTGAGACTGATCTGTTCATCTGTTCTGTACATGGGAAGTTCAAGAATAATCTGGATTTGCTTTATGTTGTTTGGAAGTTTCATATATGTGCCTACTGCATTTGTCATGCATTAACATACTCAGCATAAGTACATTTTCAAAAGCTGCAAGCTAATAGTATGAGCAAAGTCCTTAAGGATGTAGCGTTGCTGACCTTCAGATGTTTCTATTCAGTTTTATAAGACTATGCCACCAAGAAGATTTTAAAAATCAAGATTCCTCTTAATTTAACAAAATCATGATACATTGCTGTGGTTGTGACCTTTATGTTATTATAGTGCTGAATCATCTTTGTCCAAAAGGAGTGGAGATTTTATCAAAAGTGTAAGTTGAAGGAGAAAAAAAGAAAGYGTCTTGGGCTGATTAGCTTATTCATCCCAAAGACAAAAAGTAAAAATCAAATTAACACAACTTGTATCACTATACCATTTTGTCTTAAGGACAAAGGACACYGGCATAGAAGTTTGGATGTACTGTACCAGCCTGCCCATCTGTTGCTGCATTAAAAGTGGACAATTTAATAAAGCCTGCTATTAGAAAACTGACTGATGGCATTAAAAAAAAAGAAAAATCAGCAATTTGTTAGCTCTTTGCTAAAGCTATATTATTGAACATGTGAATGGCTCCCTGACTTGGAAGATAATTATTTTCATTTTGCCTATCTTAATTCAAATCCTACACTGCCTACTCCCTGAGAGTAGGCACGTTTCCACCACAATTGGTCATTTTTAAAACAGTCACAAYGAAGTGTTTTGCTTCTGTGTTAATATTGCCCTCATGATGCTTTCATTTTTAATTTCTGCAGTGCTACTTTGCCTTCTCAACAGGCTGCTTAGGTCAGTAGCAAACATGAGCAGTCTGGGATAATCAGTAATGTAGGAAGCAAGAGACAGCTGCCTGCTGGAGGCTAGATCACCCCTGTATTGTTGACGGTAGCAAAGCAGTCAAAGGCTTTTTTTCACTTTGGAAAACAGTGCTGAGCATTCAAGTTGTTGTGGTGGAGAAATAAAACGCACTGGAAAGCTGGGAGTCCACTCCTCACCTAACCTCTACCCCTTTGCCCTGCTGCAGTAACGCAAAAGGACCACAGATCCGCCTACAGGAGAACTGAACAAATTTGGAGGGTGGTGTGGCAGGAGACAGCACTTAACCAGAGCGCTGCTGCAGCCTGGAAAACCCTGTGCTGAGTGGTACTTCTGTGGGACTGATCCCGTTCGTGCTCGGGGATTAGGCCAGCCGTGAGGAAGCGGAGGAGCACAAAGCTTGTACGGTTGCTCAGTTCCTTCCCTCACAGCTGGGACCTGTGCCAAGCACAGGCGAGCCCTGAGGATGCGTGCCGCCTCCCTCCCTCCTCCCTGCAGCAGCTGTGCACTCCAGCACCCAAATAAATCTTAATCACTCCATGGTGGTTCTTTTGTTCAACTGTTTTTAAACTTGGAGTCCCATTTATGCAGTCAAGTTAACACAGGACTCGGGGCTTGAATCTGCATTGTTGTCTGCTTTGTGCAGTAATTTAATGGGCATGCAAAATGGTAGTCAAACAACACTAAACCCTGACCAACTTTTCCTATCTTTTGTGTACAGACAAGTGATTGTACAAGAGGCAAACCAGAATGTCTTGCTTGATGTAAAACAAGCTGCAGATTTTGCCATATTGTTGTCATTTCCATCCTAGCTACAATTAATTAAAATTTACTTCATGCAACTAAAAAAGGAGAGGCACATACTAAGATATATGCATGATTGTACCCAGGCATAACAATCAACATTATGTGTAGCATTGTGCACACTTCAGGTGGAAAAAAACCATTTTTTCTGAATATTCATGAAAGTTTGCCCTGTTTCCAACAAAATCAAAACAAAGTTATTTGCTCTGGATAAAGGGGAAAATGGAATGTCACAGATTACAAAAAGAAATATCATGTACTAGGAATATTTTTTTTTTAATGGATCCTACTTCAGAGTTAGATGTCATTTCCATGATATTGATGTAACAGCATAAGAACATAATTTTCTGTGTCTGAGACCCTATACGTGTGATATGTTTGCCTGGAGTCTGGAGCACAGCCATTCCTCAAACATCCACAGAAAACCTGGAACCCTGGGGCTGGAAGCTGGTTTCCTCAAAGTAGCAGCTTTACAGCCACAGTAATAGCCTGAAAGTAACAGTCAGCTAAGTTCAGCAGGACACATTTTACAGAAGAGAAGTCTCCAGGATCAGAATAGCCTAAATGGTAATGAAGAGATTATTAAGATGAACAGGTTAAATTTTACAGCAAAAGTCTTCCATCTTACTTAATTGACAGGTAGCTTGTTTGACTACTCCGTGCAGGATACAACACGGTCTTTGCACAAGTGGGAAATGTCTATGATGCTGTAAAGGTCTGGAGTGTACATTTATTGCATAACAATTTAATCTGCTTGATTTGATGGGCTTTGCCACAATTATATCAGCTTAAGAAACCAGTAAGCTTTAAGGTCACACCCTGAGTTTAGAATATCCCTCAGCTTCAAGGGAAATTTCCACCTGCCTTTAAGAAATGAAAAGAAGTTTTCTTCTGTTTTTCAGGCTGAGCAATCTTTTGTTAGCACACAGTGTCAAATGACAGAAGGAATTCACTTACTTACTTGAAATTACGCAAAGAAAACACATATGACATATTTAAATAGCGACATTCTAAAATTCAACCTGCCTTGAGTGAAAGAGGACATTATCATAGTTTTAAACGTTTGGGTAGAATTATCCATGTTACTTTAAAAAAAAAAAATTAAAAAGTCTTTGGAAGCCACATTTTATCTTCTGATGTATTCAGATGCACTGTTGTCCATCCAGTATTATTGTGAGACATGAGCTGATTTTGAGGCTATGATGTCRGTGAAATAAACAGAAAGAACCATGTTAGTTCAGGGCTTCCAAAAATGCCCTATACCTGAATATCAAAACCCGTGAAGCAGAAAAGCATGTGATTGGTTTAAGGAAAGGATATGATTTAATTTTTGTTATGTAACAGAGTATAAATATTTAACGGAAGAAAAATAATAAATATAAGAACATAAGCCACCAGCAGGAGCAAGGAAATTTGCACAGACAATTAGCTGTTTTATAGCTTTTATCTTCTGTGCCATACACCCACCAGAGGCTAAAACTATAACATTATGGATGCTTTGCTTATGACATGTCGTTGTGTCCACCACAGAGGGCAACATGATAAAGCTCAATCAGGCAGTCTGTCACACAACTGGCAGACACTGAAATACAATATTGTCAGAGGGCAAGCCAATAAAAAAATAAAGACAGAGAGACAATGTTTTTCTGGCCTATGACCACCGTTTTAGTTATGTTAATCCAACGAATTAAATGCAAGAAAATCTACTTAAAAGGCAATGTTATGTTCCAGCTGCCAAAAAAATCAAGAAATYGCAGTTTGATGCTGCTTCCAAAATGTTAACTATATGTGCCCTCTCCATGTGCACACACACAGAGACATACACAGAGGGGTTATATCACGCTTGGAAGTAATGCTGAGTTTTCCATTTAAGGGGAGCCAAATATACCAGTGAGTGAATTAGTGTTGTTAGACCAGCTGGAACTGGTTTTTCTCAGTCTGGCCCTTTTTAATTTGTTCTTTTATACTGCATTAATGTCCTCTTTTCCTCCTTAAGAAAGAGGGGAAAGAAAATCAGGAGATAATAAGTTCCCAGTTTAGCATTTCCATTGTCTTTCATGTTAATGACTTCTCCCAGGCTCACGGCTGCACCTTATGCTACGGGGCAGCCTATAATAATTCCGCTGAACAACTAGCTCTTACGCTTGAGTATTAAGCTGTAGGCTTAATTCTGCATCAGAGGATAGATCCTTATTAGTCTATTTTCAACTCCTTTTCCACCATAGACCATGTGTTAAAAAATATTTTATCTATATAGAAATTAATGTATAGGGTTTCTTTCCCATGATTGAAATAAACATTTGTTTCTATGTTTCTGTGGCATAGGAATCCCCAACAGCTAACTGCAATAAGGGGGCAATCTTATTTCACTTGCTACTATTTTAATTATAGAATGTTTTAAAGGCATTAAATGATTGTTTTATCTAATTAGAATAGGACCATTGTTCCTATACTTGTAGATTTTTATCCAAGTGCTTGTTCTGTACCAGCACAATTCTCTTGTGATTATAAGTCTTTCTTAGACAAGCTGAAAGGGGTTCATGTCACTAAGCTGAGATTTTACTTGTTTAACAGAAAGTTTTTGGGTCCTGTAACTGGTAATGACTGAGGCCAAGCACTGTGCCACAAAGTTGAATAAAAAACAGCCTCTCCAGGCAGTTTCCTGCTCAAATAATTCAAAGATGGCAAATAAGACATTGAAGCAGAAAGTCTATGAGCTGTCTTACTACTGCAAAGCTGAATCCCTCAGGTAGGCTGTGATTGTGCTCTCCACCTCACTGAGCAGGGTGGGTGTCCCCTGACAGGTGGGGAAGTGTGTGTCATCGGTTTCCACATACAAAAACATGCCAGTTCAGCTAAACTGGTGCAAAACTATTTGTGGTCCCTGGTGTTGCTATTTATTTTGGTTGTATTTAAACCTGCCCCGAACTGGCTGAACTAATGAATATGTTCAACCAAAATAAACCTGATTTAAACCTGAAATACATGTGTCCAGACTGATTTATCCACCTAATTACTCTACAGACAGAAAGAACCAAATAAACCCATCACAAGGCAAAGGTTAGAGAGAACATGTAGATCTTTGGCTCATCACAGCACGGTTACACACAACCTCAGCTTTGGAGCTTCAGTGGTCCCCAGCCCTTCAGCGGCCCGCAGCCCTTCAGCTGCAGCCTGGGAAATGTCTGAACCAGTGATTCCAACGATCATCAACCCCATGAGCCACAAATCTTCCAGCATCATTATTTTTTAATTGCTAAGATACCTGGTGAAAAAGACCAATTCAGGCATGCTGTTAAAGACACAAACATGATGGCAGTGTTGGTTGTGTTAGCATCACACTCAGTGATGTGGCGCCCAACAGGGTATGAAACATAGATTCCCATGACTGACTCCACACAGCAGATGTAATTTCAGGTGACTTCATTAGGTTCCTTTAATACGACCCTGGAAAGTCACAGAGATTCAGTGAAGGGCTTGGAGCTTGGCACACCACTAGGCAGAGGCAGGAGATGCCACTACCTGGGTGACTCCCCTGCAGGCGCACCTGCAGGGCTTAGGGCTCTCTGTGCTCTTCCCACCTGCAGGCAGGGGACCTGGGAGAGACAATTCTGTTTCCCATGGCTGCTCAGGGAAAAGCAGAGGTCCCCAGGGGTTAGCTGAGAAAGCACAGTCCAAGTGGTGAGATTTAAAACCTCTGCCATGGCTCTTTCAATTAGACCCAAGGAACATTACACTTAGTGGGCAGGGAAGTAATAAACCTGCCCTCGGTGGCTGTTCGGTCTTCTGTCTTTCTGTCTGGCAGGTTGTCAACTGGGGAAAATTACACCAAGTCTGACATGCTTGTACACCCAGGACAGCTTTTAAGGTGTTTGTGTCTTAATGAATTAAACTTTCTCAGGTTACTAAGAATGATGAGCCTCTGACTTTTTTGGCTTATTGCTAAACCGTGGTTTGTCCATGTAAGTCCAGGCCCTTCAGAAACCTTTATTACCAATAATTACTTCTACTCTCCCCCAGCCTTTCAGCCATACTTTCCATATTCTCTCATTTCCAATCTGACCAACACAACAGTTGCTTTCAGGGAATGTAGTCTTTAATTAATCAACTTACTAGCAGATGTTTTCTGCAGGCTATAATTTCTTGTCTAAAAAGACATTTTTCTTAGAAGAGAATTTAAGGCTGGTAAAAAAAATCAAGTGGTAGCTATAAAAACTAGTTATTTCCTCTGTCGCAAACTTCATCTCATTGCTCCAATGATGTGATTTGGCAGCCAGATCTTTGGGGTCTCTGCTGTGAGAGCCCATTAGTGTGCCTTCTGATGAATGCTGGAGTGTTGAAGCACATTCACAAATAAAAGAAATGAGACCACTAACTTATTTTTCACAGTGATGGCCAAACCACAATAGTAGCGACAATAATATTTTTTGCTCCACTATTGACCATCGTGAAAACTGGAGCAGAAAAAAGGAACAGAGATTTCCAAAGCTTATAATGAGTCCTCTAAACTGTTTGTCCTCCTCTGCAGATCATAATTTTACAGCTATTTACATATAGAATTGAAATGTGTTGATATATCCCTAGTTAAAGATTTATCAATGTTAAGAAAGCACAGTGAGCCCCTATTCCTCAGCTGAGTTTCTTCTAGGTGCTACCATGGTATAAAAGCTGATAAATAACAACTCTTCTGACCTTGAAACATAGTTTTATGGATGCATCACCTGCAAGACCACCTAGGGTCCCAATTAATGTTATGGTTGACTCTTAGTATAAGGTCACAGCCTGTGGCTGCCAAAGAAAGCAAAGAAATACTATACAGCATTTGTACAGATCTATTTTTAAAGTTACTGAGCAGTCTTGCTTACCACATATTTATATAGCTACTGAAGTCCATACCTATCTTTCTTGCCAAAATCAATCAATCAATCCAACTTATCTATGTATCTGTTGGACTTTTTGTGTAGCATTGCAAGTTCAGCCTTTTGCTGCTGTGTAAAAATAATAATAAATAATGATTGGAAATCCGTGCCACATCTCCACGTGTAGCACATGTAGCCTTGGAGAGGCAAGACCCAGTGTCTTCACGCACTGGTGGCTGTCTGCAAGGGCAGTAGAGCTGGGGACCAGGAGTGGTGGTTGAACTGCTGTGGTTCAAACTGGTGGAAACAGCAGTGAGAATCTGAGCACCAGTGGCTGCATGAAATCCTAGGTGCTAATGTCATGAGTCCAGGCTAGATCTTCCTTAGTGATATACAACCTAAAACAGAACTTGTGGGCTGTAAAATCTGTCTGTTTGGGGTACTGGCTAATCACTGAGCAGCTGGTGGCCATTTCCATTCCCAATAGCAGCTAACAGAGAACTGGGAAACACAAGATGTACTTTTTCCTCTCTTTCATTTCCCTGTCTTGCCAGTCCTTTTATGCTTTAATTAGGTTCAATAATGTGTCCAAACAGCCCCTGAATGGGAGATCTCACCTGAGAAATTCACGTTTGAGAAAGGCACGCAGAAGGCAAGCCAGCAGGGAACTTCTGTCCCAGCAACCAGGGTCAGAATTCAACTTTTACACCCACAGCGAGTAGAGATTTCAGTCGGAGCTGAGAAATCACACTGGAATTCCTGTTAATAGAAAATGAAGTTATATCCCTGGGCACTTCGTAGCAGGGCATAGATGCTTTTCCTATCCGGTTCAGCATTAATTGTTACAATCCTCCTCAATAAAAATGATTGGTATTTAGTTGGCTATAGTTACATCCTGTCACTTTAATCATAGAATCATAGCATCATTAAGGTTGGAAAAGACCTCTAAGATCATCGAGTCCAACTGTCAACCCAACACCACCATGCCCACTAAACCATGTCCCTAAGTACCTCATCTACACGTCTCTTAAATACCTCCAGGGTATACTGGTAATACTCCAGACTCAACCACTCAACCACTTCCCTGGGCAGCCTGTTCCAATGCTTAACCACTCTTTCAGTAAAGAAATTTTTCCTAATGTCCAATCTAAACCTCCCCTGGCGCAACTTGAGGCCATTTCCTCTCGTCCTATTGCTAGTTACTTGGGAGAAGAGACCRACMCCCACCTCRCTSCAACCTCCTTTCAGGTAGTTGTAGAGGGCGATAAGGTCTCCCCTSAGCCTCCTCTTCTCCAGRCTAAACAGTCCCAGTTCCCTCAGCCGCTCCTCRTAAGACTTGYTCTCCAGACCCTTCACCAGCTTCATTGCCCTTCTCTGGACGTGCTCCAGCACCTCAATGTCCTTCTTGTAGTGAGGGGCCCAAAACTGAACACAGTATTCGAGGTGCGGCCTCACTAGTGCCGAGTACAGGGGCACAATCGCTACCCTACTCCTGCTGGCCACACTATTTCTGATACCAGCCAGGATGCCGTTGGTCTTCTTGGCCACCTGGGCACACTGTCGGCTCATATTCAGCCAGCTGGTGACCAACACCCCCCTGTCCTTTTCCAACAGGAAACTAACTTCCATAATGTTGCTGTGTGGCCACTGTTTGACTTTATTTGGGGCACATCAGAAGTCTGTAAATTTGAAGGGGCTCTCTCCAAGGCAGAAAACAACAATTAGGTAGTTAGGACAAGTTGACAACATAGTACCTATTGCACATTAGCAGGGAAAGTGAATACAAGAATGTCATCTTTATTTTGATGTTATTGATATTTTAGTGWAGCTCAAAGCTGCCATAAAAGTAAGGGCTGCATTGTACTAAATAATGGATAGGAACAGGAAAAATTATTCTACCCTAAAGAATTTCCAGTCCATTGGGAAAACAGTGTAATGTAATAAATAATGTTCAGGCAAAATATACAATCATAACACTCTTGAAGAAAATGCTTGTTTTATTATCATAACAGCCATGCTCTCCACACTCAGGACTAGATCTATTAACTGGACTGCATGTCACAATCCTTAAAGCCACAAAGCTAAACCTTCAGACATCATTCCAAAAACCAGAGCCCTGAGCAGTACTAAAAGACTTCCTCTCAAAACAGGGGGAGAGGGGGAGAGCTGGGTATCTGTGTTAGGATTTCCCCAACGTGTCTTCCCCCAACAAAAACATGATGATGGCTGTAGTGCCCCTGAAGTTTTGCAGACTTCTGGTAATTTTTAAAGAGTCCATAGGCATAACTTAGCATATGTTTGGTCAAAACGTAACACGGAAAATGGGAACCAAAGCAGCCATGGTATAGAAGGAAGCATCAGAAACAAAAGTTGGAAAAGCATTTTTCAGCTCCAGGCCAAATAAGTCCAGAGCACAATCATATAATGGATTTGCCATATTTGGATTGATGCAGCTGTATTTTAATGAGCAGAACTGATAATAAGCTAACGCTGGGTACTTGTTTGAGAATGTGTCTCACAATCATCTGCTGTTCAAGCCGAGACTCCCACCTGCAGGTGCAGCAAGATCCTCTCTTCCCTTTTGTGATGGAGTCTCTGGAGCTTGGAATAGATTTGCCCCTTGAGGACTGGCCGCCTACTGGTGTTACTTAGACTTAAGAACATAAGATCTGTTGTTAAGCTTTCTGGGGATATACTAAGGTCACAGATGCTGTATGCCACATAGTATTTTCTTAATGGATTATTTTTATTGCATTATTCCTTACCCATTTTCTGTCTCCTCTGCTACCATTGTCTGTAAAGTTCTTTTAGATCCTCCCTTGACAAGCTTGATTTCATAGGTACCAACTGCTCCACCTCTTCATTCTTTGACCCAAGAACTGCCTAGTAGGAAACTCCACACATGGGCATGTCTTATGCACACCCCACCCCTTTCTCAGGCTTCACCTTTTTCTTCTGCTTGAAAATCTCAGCCTTCAAAACTCTTCCAACATTAGACACCTTTTTTTTTGAAAACTGAGGGAAAGAAAGAAAACAGTTCTTTCCTCCCCACAGCCCAAACCTCTCCTCGTTCTCTTAACTAACTTCCCAATGGTTAGCTCATATGTATTCTATGATACCAATACCAAGGACATGGCTGAGGAGACTCAGTTTGCTCATTTTTGCCTACATAGGGTACCTACAATCCAGGTAGTATCTTCCTGTTATCACAGATGCGCAAAGCATCCAGCTGTCCTGGAAAGGTGAGATTGGGTACAGAAGTGTTGACAGCTCTATTAGGATCGGGTTTCTGGAACTTAACGCAGAGTGGAAGAAAAAGGCAAATTTTTGGTTGGCCAATGTTTATATTTGTATTTTTTCACAGATGTTTGCATGGTCTATACAAAGGTCTCTGAATTCTGTTACGGCTTTCTCCTTCAGGGTAGTGCTGCTGATCTTTAAAGCAGGAGTCTCACTATAGGGCTAGAAGTGGAAATATTTTCCAGCTAAGGTAGAAATACCCTAATTCAGTAGAAATAATTGCTATTTATATCAATTTTGTATTACTCCTTGTTTCTCTTCTAAGTATTACTAAATTACAGTCACCACCAAGAAAGCTGTGAAAAAGCTACAAGAGAACAAAAAGCCCAATGAGAAATGYCTGCCTCATTCAGCTGGAGTTTTAACATTATCCTTCATTTCAGGTTTATAAGTGGCAGAAAAGTTGCAATAATGCATTTAAAAATCTCTTATATTCTACGCTAAATTTCTGTCAGATTTCAAAGACTGCACAAATGGACTAACCCAGTACCTACATTGTCCTATAATTATGTTAGATATACCATTGCATTATATATAACTTAAGATCCTACAGAGGTTTTAAACTGTTTTCCTCCATCYCCAAGAGCAGCAGCTGAATCACAAGCACCCTGGCCAAACTCCCTACGATGTTCAGAAAATGTACATGCACCATACAGTCCCATAAGGGCCTCATGTTCTTATTCATTTCCTGCTTTACTCTGCTTTATTGTGCAGTGTTAAGGAGCTGAATAGGTGCTCCCTGCCAGTTGGAAACAGCTGTGATTCTGTGATCAATGAAGCAATCCATACACTGTGGGAGCCTGAGTTTGCCAGATAATATCCTCAGTTGGTGTAAATTAGCTTGAGCCCATTAAACTTAACAGCATAGTGCTGATTTACTCCCTGGAAAAATGGAAATGTTGGTTACTGTGGAGTGTGGCTCTCAGCAGTTCATTAATGAGGTTTAATGGCATTATATTTTTATACCTCACAGAAACCAGATCTGAACGACTCACAGTCATTTAGCTGCCCTGAGAGARAAAGGGCTATAAAGTGTGCCGTAATTCCTGTACTAACCTCTCATCTATGCGACTGTTGATTCAAACTTGGATGCTGCAAGTGAAGAAAGCCTGGTAAGGTCAAATTCTGCACATCCATCCAGTTCTCAAGGGAGCTAAAAAAATGTACACACATTCAAAGACTTTCCACCACACTATTCACAGCCAAAAAATTCCTTTCTCAGAGGACAGGAAAGTTGAGGAAAAGATGTCAGCTGAGCTCCTCCAGCTGATACATCAACATTTACTGGAATCTTTATTCTCTTCAACCAGTTTATTATTCATTTTTAATGATTTATCCAAACATTGCTCAGCATTATACCAGCCATAAATGTTCTTCAGGTTATCTCATGCACTACATGCTCTGTCAGTATTCACTCTCCTGATTCCAAATTACATTGAGGAATTTCACATTTTGGTCCAAGCAGACATGAGTTATGATTGGGAAACATTTTACCTCAAGAGTTACTGCATTTGCAATTCTGTGCCAAGCAGATAATTGTAGCAGGATATTGTGAGTAGACTGCTAGGGTGAGTATTGTATTGTTCTCTTCTGCGAATCCTTCATGAATGCAAAACCAAAATCAGACATACCTCCACCGTCAAAGTTTGAGTCCCTGAACAGACTGTTACTCTCAGAAGTGAAATCAAATACAGTAAATCGAAAGCACTTCTGATTCCCTCTTACCCTGAGGCACACAAATGACAAGTGTGCACCTGTGATGGGAGGCACTGATCACTCTACTTTTTTCAGTTTTGCTTTTTGAAATGTCTTCTGCCTTTTCTCCCATATCTCATCAGTCAAAAAATCTGAAGCTTATTTTGCTCTTTAAGCCATAATGTGAATAGAGTTAGATGGATAAAGATGACTTTATGGCAGGAGTGCGGGCTGATAAACCGGCTCTTTGCTCAAGAGCAAATGTCGTTCCTGGACAATGGCCTCGGTTATTTTTCAGGTGTAAAGCAATGAAGGCACATCTTCCTGTGAATTACTTGTTTCATACCATGAGGCGTACTGAAATAAAACACTTTTTTTTTTTAAAGCCTGAAATTCAGAGGGGAACATTATGCAAAAGTCCCCAAACTGTCTTTTGTTTCTCCAGCAGTTTGTTTTGTTGTGTCATTCTAGTAACAGATTCTCAGTGTGATGGTGAATGAGTTGTTACATATTTAGGTTATGTGCTGCAAGAAGGAGGAAGGGCCATCTGGAGTCTCACGATAGCCAGCTCCTGTGAGAGTACTTCATCTTGGCTGTTGAATCAGCGGTACACATAATAACTGACAAGATGGTACACTAGGATAATGCAAGACATTGTGCTTCATTTTTCTGGACTGCTGCATGGCTTAGGTTTTACACACCTGCAGATGTTTTACCTAATCATGTAAGTGTTTTAAAATCATTTGGGAGAACTGTGTTCTCMGTGCAACAAGTGAAAAATGCCGTAACAAGGATAAGTTGCATTTTCACTATTACATTCTGTATTTCTTATTCCAGACGTGCTTGTGAAACATCCCCTCTGACCTAGGGAGCAATTCTCAGGTGTAAATCAGCTTTACCGGGCGAAGGAAAAGGCAAAGGGGTTCCCTTACYTTTCCATTTCTCAACCAGTAGGAGCTGCAGGCTACCAGCCTTAGGACAATTTTAAGTTGTGCACACTATAAAATGTTTCCTTAACAGAGGAATATGCTCCACTTTCTGTTTAAACTAACTCTTTATAACCCTTCACACGACACTGTTGCTGAGTACGGGATCGCAGCATACTATACATTCAAAAGTCATTAGGACAGAAATGGAGCTGGCACCATTGCATGAGTACCAACTACAGAAGAACACGTGTGCTGCAACACTTAGCTACTTATMATTTCTCTCAACATTATTATTTGTATTGTTTCATACCTAGGAACCCTGAACATTTGATCCCCTTGATTTTATAAATACAGAACAGCAAGACTGTTTCTGTCCTCATAACTTCCTGTCTATGGCCAGATTACAGACAACAGATATAGCAGATGGACAAGGTCATCACATGAGGAGAAAATATCAGTTGTGCCAGGGCACATCAGAGATCCATCTAACCCACTGTCTGGTCCCTGGCAGTGGCCATCTGTGGGTGCCTAGGGAGAATTTAAGGACATCATATAGCGATACTTTGCCAGAATACTCAACCAATCTTTACTGATTGCTCGGTCAAGGACTTTCTCACTTTAATGCAGTGTCTTCCTTTATAATGGTCCTTCATGTTTTCTTCTAAGAATTCATCTAGTCCCATTTGTGAGCCATGAAAATTTTAGCATCCAGAGCATCTTTGGGTGAGGGGCTTCACAGCCTTACAAGCTGTTGTGCAAAGGAGAACCTCTGCAGTTTCATTTGTTGCCAATAACTCTGGAAAAATCGCTGAGCATCCCACACTTACTGTCATTGCACCATGCACAATCTTGTCACCACCCCACCACCTCAGCCATCTCCTCCCCAGGCTGAGAGCCGTTGCAGATTTAGCCACTCCTAAGGAACAAGAAATGCAGAATTCCTTCATGCGGACAATATAGTCCACTTGAGAGCACATCAGCTGCCCTGCCCCAAATTTAGACTGCCTGGGGAATGTTAGGCCGATTTACTTCAGGGCTGCACAGACCGTCAGTCAGGGCATGTGTGAACCCTCAGCTTTGTCTGTCCCCATCCATTACACACACACACACACGCGCACGCAGTTGCATGCATGGCAGGAAGGAGCTGCTCCACAAAGAGAGTAGCAGGCTGGACCTTACATTCAGGGCAGATTATCCCCCAGGGATAACACACAGGGTGGGTGTCAGCAGTTGTGGGYAGGGGCAAGTCTGTCCCCATCAAGCCCATCCATGATGACTGGCAGCGCAATCCAGAGCTGCATCGGCACTCGATGGACAACAGGGGTTTGGGGTCAGATGTGAGCAGGGTTTTTAGTGGAGTCCGGCACTGAAGTGAATTTCTCCATGGAAGCTGAGAGAAGGGGATTAGCAACAGAGCAATTCGAATTTCTCAGCTTGGTGTGCCCAGGACACCCTCAGCCTCGCCCCCGGCGACCTGACTTAGCCTTTGCTCAGCCGCATCGCCAAGACACAGACCTGCCCCACAACTCAGCCGTGCCAAGTCGTGTCCAAAGCTGGCTGTTTCCTATCTATCCACATTTACRTTCATGTTTTCACATACTGCTCGCAGCTGGGGAAACTGCAAGGTCTTGCTTTTTAACTATCTCACTGAATTCGCTAAGGCAGGGAGTGAGACTGTGTCTGGTCTCATCAACATACTAAATATTACGCTTATCGCACAGAGAGCAGCAATAACTCCAGGGTGATTAATTACCTAAGGTACCCCAGCTCTCAGAGACACAGTAAACAATTAATATAATTTAACTTTACAGCTAATACAACAAATTAAAATACAGAAACAAATCCATTTTTTCAGTTCATTAGACAGGACATAAACTCTCCTGTGAACAGGCCTGATAAATGGAATTTCCCTTTAGGGCATTACTGATGAAAAATGACAAGTGTAATATTTCTATCTAGCACTTTGTTGAGATTCTCTCAGCAAATCCCCAAGCCTTGCAGTTCCAAACTACTCTGAGGGAGATTTTCTCTTTCAAGGCTTTTATTAGGAGCTCCTTCCCTCCTAAAATATATTGGGGTTCTGACATTATGGGGTTGTCCCTGGAAATGCTCTAAAAACCATGAGGTATTGCTCTGCCTCAGGAGACCAAGTCTGGTTCATTAAAAATAAAATTTTGATCTCACAGGTAGAAAAATGTGCTGTGCAAGCATTATGCTGAAATGCAGAGAATTCTTCAGCTGAACTGACATTTTATGCCATAAAGAGCCAATGTTTCTATCCATCTAAACCATCTGCCTATTTATACCTCCAATCACCATGGCATCCAGTCACAAYAACAGGAAAAAAAACCACAAAACCACCTCTTGGTTTGTCAGTCATCATTATCAGCATGTACGAGCTATCAGATTCTGTTTGCATTGCTCATGCAAGTAACCTCTACAGCTCCCAGGGTGCTGCATCTGCAGTCTGAATGCATAGTACTCACTTCAAACTAGAAACACCATGCAATGCTGAATCCTTAAATCCTTCCTCCACTGGATTTTTTTCTTATCGTTGGTTTTTAAGGTAGAACTCCATTGGGAGCTTGCATAGGCAAAACACTAAAAAGGGATTTGTCTGTCAGTGACCTATTAACATCTATTACTATGTCTTACACTGTCTGAGTATCAAGGCATCAATTAATCTTAAATGAACTAAAAATCCCAGATGCTCCATCAGTATAACTTGTTAGAGCTGCAGCTAAAGCTGCATTCCCTTCTAGTATGCACAATATTGTATTGATTTATATTGGTTTATTTGGACAGAGGATCAACTTGCAGAAGACTTGCTTCTGCTACCACAGCTGAGTAGTGGGGGGCAGCTTTAGCTTGCCTAAATCCAATCAAGGATGGACTCTATGTGCCTAAAACTCAGCTGAGGTTCAGGAACCTGCTTTCCATTACTACCTAACACAGCACCTAAATTAGTTAGCTCATTCCCCCCATGCTAACCTAGGTCATGCTGCTGGTCCTCCCCTTGCACCCTGAGTTAGGGACTGAGCTACCCCTGCCAACCCTGAGGGGTACTCGGGGATACAGGGACAGCCACCCAAACCTGGTGCCAGCCTCCCAGAGACACCTGAGAGTGGCAGTCCGGGCAGGGTGTGGCTTGGGTACGTGATGGTGCCGCTCCCCGGGAGCAGAAGGCTGCAGGTCCCGTGCTGTTGCTGCTGGAGGGAGGTGGTGGTGGTGGTGGTGGTGCAGCTGAGGAGCCAGGTCCCCCTCTGCTCGCCCCACAGGCCCTGGCACTCTAAACTCCCTCCCTAGTGCCTTGTAACTTGGACACTTAAATTAAGCAGACTGATTTATGCCATCTGTTATTAAATGTATTATGTGTGTGTGTTTCTTTAATTTATAAATTAGGCTGCAGTCAAGTAAATGGTATTCCTCCTATGCTGCTTCACTTACCAAATTAGCTACAATGTCTTTTCTGTGATCATTACAGTTTAGTCCCTCTGGACTTATGCCAGCCTAGGATGAGTATTCAATTGCTCATATCTGAGGAGAAAAAAAAGCAGAAAAAAGAATTAAAAAAGAAAGTGCAAGGAATCCCTGAGCTACAGATGTATTGTTGGATTCATTTACGATCAAGATTTAGCTTAAAGCATAGTTCATAGCAAAACAAAACAAACTGCAGTTAATAACTCTGAGCACAAGGGAAAAGGCAAGCCAGAACACTGTAATGTATGCCCAGGTCCCCTCCTATTCTCCAGGGTAGCCAAGGGGTAATGTATGTCCCCCCAAAAGTATGCAAGTCACTGTTTGTAATGGAGCATCACAGGCTTCGGGAGAGGCTGTGGCCACCAGTAACAGACAGGAGCAAGAAGATGAGCCTGTGGCAAAGTAGTGGGAACATCTGAACTGCTAGAGCCTCAACCAACAGTGCYGATCACAAACGGTGATCGAATTCTAAGAAAAACACTTTATTTGAAGTTGAGCATGTCACTCCAATGCGTGTGCAGCAAGTTTAGAGCTGCCCTGTGATGCTTTATGGCTACCATGTGTTGTCCTGCCTCCAGCAGATTCTGTGTGAACGCATTGGTTCGTCTCAATGGGGAGACACGGAGGAAGAGCCAGGACAGAGAATAGCAGCTCTGGAAGCCACCTTTGCAAAGGTTTGGAAAAAAAAGACTAGGAGAACAGTTCAGAGAGCAACTTTCTCTTTAAACATCCCCCATCCTTTTAAAACCAAGCTTTCTTCCCAAGCCCTACAAAACCCACCACAGTCCCAGCAAATGTGAGGTAACTGATGAGCTGTGGCTACTGTTTATCATAGGGATCACAACCGTTTCACTCCCACTGTAAGCCTTCTCCCATGTGTGCATTACTTACCTCACCTCTTGCTGTAAACTCCAATCTTGATTAATTTTGGATGAACCATGTTGCTTTTTGTATTTCCTGGGGTTCTTTGGTGAGGGTGGGTTTTGGTGCTTCTTCATCATCTTCTCTGTTCTTCGGTGTTCAGTCTGTCAGTATCCCTTGGCTGCAAACTATCATTCCTGTGCTGCCTGCTGCGTTCCACTACTGTGCCCTCGGCGCAGAGAGTCTGAGCAGCTTCTCGTCACCAGGTCTAGGCTTCCTTACTGCTTTCAACCAGGAAAGACAGCAATCCAAGAAGGTTTCTTCCCTGGCTTTGTTCTCTACTTCAAAGGTATTAAAGCTGCCATTCATGGTGATGTGTTTGTGTTAATGGTGATATGCTTGCTTACACTGTCCCCAGGAGTAGCTAAAATCCTGCGTGCAACTTGTCTTTATACCATAGAGTAGTGAAGAATCACAAAATGGATCATTTCCTCTTTCAGCAAACCAGSGAAAGTGTAAGGAAGAGAGTGTTGTGCTTAAACACCCTCTTTATCACTCTCCTGAGTCTTAGAGCGATTTGGTATGATCTCCCCCTGTTGCCTTGCCTACCTGGCTCCCCACTAAATGATTAAAGACTGATACACCTGTGTAACAGTGCGTGTTGGCTTACCTCAGGTCTCCTCCTTTCCCTGCTTCCTGCGGTCCTTCTGATCTGCAGCCACTGCTCCCTATCATTTCTCCTTCACATTTAGCTCCCTCTACAATTACCTAAAGCTTGGCATCCCACACTTTTCATAGCTAAATTATGCCTGGCAGATTACTGAACACCTTGACCCCACAGAGCCAAGTTTTGCAGTGATGAGCCATACACACACATAGGAACTACACTGACGAGCCGTGGAGAATTAAGCTGGTTACAAAGTAAAATATTGGATGGAGGACAGTTAATGAAGTAAGAAATAACATAATACAGTTAGTGAAGCAGAATGGTGACAGAGAACTGTCCTTCAGGACCCACTTGTCCTAGCAGAGGATTTTAGCAAGTTACTGAGAAAGAAAGCTGTTTTGTACACATTGTGGAAATCACTGAGTGACAGGACATGAAAATGTCTATTGGACCATATGGTCTCTGAGGCAGGAAAATATCACACATGCATGTTCTGGAAAGTGCCTGACCCATCACAAATGACTGAATAATCACCAGCCAAGTATCGTGCTGGAAGGGACCTCCTGGCCATTAACTCCAGCCCCTTGGTCCTGTAAGCATCATCAAAACCCACATAAAAAAATTTAACATGCAACATAATTACACTTCTTCTTTGCTTTCCAGCTCCTCAAGTAGATTTCAAACAAGGGTGCTGACAACTTAGGCAAATCACTGTTTGCTACACTGCCAAGATCCTACATTAGCTATTATCAGTTAGTTATGTCTGGCTTGTTTCTCCTAAATCTCCCTCATTTGTGAATGAACTGTATACTCCCCCAGCTGCATTTCTTATTCTCCTTTTTGCTGCCTCAGGCCACCCCATACCAGCTTGTTCTGGGAAGCTCCTTCCTTCCTTCCTTCCTTCCTCCCTCCCTCCATCCCTTCATCCCTCCCTTCTCCCTTCCTTCCTGCCTTCCTGCCTGCCTTCCTTCCTTCCTCCCTCCTTCCTTCCTTCCTCCCTCCCTCCTTCCTTCCTTCCTTCCTCCCTTCCTCCCTTCCTTCCTTCCTCCCTTCCTCCCTTCCTTCCTCCCCTCCTCCCTTCCTCCCTTCCTCCCTCCTTCCTTCCTTCCTCCCTTCCTTCCTCCCTTCCTTCCTTCTTTCCTCCCTTCCTTCCTCCCTCCCTCACTCCTTCCTTCCTTCCCTCCTTCCTTCCTTCCCTCTTTCCTTCCTCCCTCCCTCCCTCTTTCCTTCCTCCCTTCCTTCCTCCCTCCCTTCCTTCCTCCCTTCCTTCCTTCCTCCCTTCCTCCCTTCCTTCCTTCCTCCCTTCCTCCCTTCCTTCTTTCCTCCCTTCCTTCCTCCCTTCCTCCCTTCCCTCATTCCACCTTAGTGCTAAGCCATCCTCACACAGCTCTTCCATTTTGAACCCCAGCTTCAGGAACCCCAGTTTGAGCTGCAATGAAGCCCATCTAATCCAGGCAGCCACGTCTTGCCACGTGTGCCACTCGCTTATACTTGCAGCAGGGAAAAGCTCACCTATGCCTGACTTTTTCTTCTGACTTCCTGAAGTCACTCCTGATCATACTGGTGTTACAGTGAATCACCTTTCTTTACTATCTTTAACTCTTCTAAGGCTACTTACGGAGGTAAACTGCAAGTCTGCTGACAGTGCTTTTTAAGCTATCTAGATCCTTTATTTCTGCAATCCCCTGTCACAGTGAAGCAGTATACATCAGGCTAATGTGGTAGCTCTGAAGAACTCTCACAGAACTCCAGTTTCACTGGTAGCAGCTGGGTTTTTTAGATATTATGCCATCCTGATGTCAGTACGGACTGATTTTCAGTAGAAACAAAAGAGAAGCAAAAGCACAGTGAAGAATAAAAAGTCCCAAAGATCTCTTCTCTCTCCTCTGAACATTTTCCTGAACCTTGATGTTAACATCATGTTTGAGCTACTCCACTGCCTTGTGGGAATGAGAAAGAGTCTTCAGTGTTTCAAAAGTGTTAGGCATGATCATAGGCTGAAGTAAACTGCTGCAATGCCATTGCAATACCAATATCTCACCTGACACAAAACAGTGCATAGGAGTATGTAGGAAACCAAGACAAGTAAGAGAGGAGCAGGCTGAGACACTATCATTCAGCACAAGTAGTTTTGGTACAGTGAGGCACCACATAGACTTTTGCATGTAGCTGAAAAAGCAGKCCTTTGGGCATGCTGCCCACGGAGAAGGTGGAGGGGAACCACTGCAGCATGGTTCTCATCAAGGTTTCTGTCTCTAAACAGGCACAAAGAACAACAGGGACAAACATCAGTCTTTGATGAAAAAAAGATGGAGAAACTCTCCTCAAGTAGCTACATCAAATTTTGTTTTTCCCCCACCTGTGGATTCAGTGATCTAATCCATGATTATCCTCAAGAGCAACAACATCATGTTTCTGCAGAATACTTGCTAAATAGTGTCTTCCAAGTAATTCTGAAAATAATTGTCTTGTGTACAGTGGTCTTAGATCACATGGCAACTCCAGTTTGACATGAAGCATCATGCAATTAACCTGTCATAGCAAAATTAGCATTCATAGGTGTTAAATAGGGATTTGTGACCTGTTTTTAAAACAGCAGAGCACAGTGTGTTTTCTAAAAGAACCTATTTTCAGCATGATTTTCTAAATAGTATTTGACAAAGGTAGTGATTAAGTTAAACAGGCACTTGGTACTCTGTCACATTCAAAAACCTTCTGCAGTCATGCAGCTCTAACTGTTATTTCTCTTGCCAGCCTTTGCGGCTAGGGAAGCAGAAGGGAAGAACCTCTTTTTTGCCAGACGTCAAAATCAAAGGAAGATTTTTGAAGGTATATTCATTATTTCTTCAGAGGCAATATCAGCAAAAGATCTTTTCTCTGGCTTGTTTACTCTCCAAACAATGACAATTTCTGAGAACACCAAAGAAAAAGAAGTTTTGGGTATTGCATTGCATTGAGCAGAGGAGTACAGAGTCAGAAACTGAATTCTTCTCCTCTAGCAAAGTTTAGTCTGTAAATCAAGCCAGTACTGTGCAGTGTGTGGTGAGAGTGGCAGAATAAAAGATAACCTGTTAAAGCCACTCAACTCATATGAAATGCCTGAGAAGCTCACTGTATTAAAGTGATTTACAAATGGCACATGGTTGGGATAAGGATAGCAACCTTGCTGACAGATTTTCACACATATGCATAAATATGTGTGTGTACAAACACCAGCCCACACACACAAAATCTGGCTAAAATCCAGGCTGCAAAAGCTTTCTCTGCCCCTGAACTGATGTGTTCTTTGGTATGCAACTTTGTAGATAGAAAGCTTTATTATAAATCTGTGTTTGTGTTTGGTAAATATCTCCTGGAATTTAAAATCACAATTAAGTCTGAATGAAGCATCTCAGTAAGGAGTGAAATCTTTTCTTCCACTGCACAAAGTTATCTAATCTCCTCTGAAAAGTCCCAGGAGTAGCTTGTTTATTTTTAACCAATCTTTCTTGTGTGTAAGGAAACTCTAATAATTTTGGAGCTAAATATTTCAATTTGTATGCTAAAAGCAGAACACCGTGAACTTCACAGTGACAGAGCATATTAAACTCTCATAATGAAACTAAGAGATGAGCCTTCCAGCATGCTGTGGATAGGAAAGTCTTCATGAGGTATACATACAGCTGACTCAATACTGAAGAGTGTTGGTGTCACTGATTTTATAGAAGGAGCTGCTGCTGTGGA
Organism: Phoebastria nigripes; assembly: GCA_035582835.1. NCBI lineage: Eukaryota > Metazoa > Chordata > Aves > Procellariiformes > Diomedeidae > Phoebastria > Phoebastria nigripes. Next base: position 612,625 of record JAYKAV010000222.1, on the reverse strand, counting down.
GCTGGTGCACAGAGAGGACCAAGGGAGTACAATGCAGATACAATGTGGGCAGAGAAGGAAGCAAGAACCAGCTCTAGAAATAAATGTCAGAAAAGCAGAGRCCATGCAGCTGCAGTCCCAAACTGACAGGGAGAGGTGTGACATGCATATGCATGAAGCAAACAAAATTTCACAACAGCACAGCCTTAGAAAATCCAGTATGGATTATGGACTTACAAGTATGGGGTCAGAAAATTCACTTCAAGGAGTGTGGCACCCCTTCTCCCCTTCTCAAAGGTAATGCTCGGGCTCTGGTGTGAAGCTGGATATGCCTGTGAGTACACTGAGGTGGAGGAGGTACATCTTCATCCCCTACGGACCTGGCAGATGCCAGGCTGTTCTTTCAGATTCGGGATGTAGCACAGCATGAGACCTGTATGTGAGGGTAATTCAGCTGCAAAGCAGCAAGCAAAGGTTCAGAAGACAGGTGAGCTGTGCTAGTTTACTATCGCTTGGAGTGCTGGGATAGGAAAGGCTCAGGAGGGGCAGTCACGCCCAAGGAAACAAGAAGAAGGAACTACAGAAAAAAGTTACTACAATGGATGTGTTTGTCAAGGGACAGAACTTGGAGAAGACTGTCAGTGGTCTTGAAAAATATTCCCGGATACATTCCTTGCATTAAGCCCTTTTCAAGTCTGTGTGGTCCTGTTGCATGCAATGTTCATGAATGAGTTTTCTTTTTTCCTGTTGCTAGCTGGTTTCAATAAAGTCTACGTAAAGAATCAGCAGTTCTCAGCACAGTGTGTGACAGAATGCATAAATCAGGAGGAATGGCTATCCAGAGGCCATGGCACATGTATCTATCAGATCGCCCTGTAACTGAGTCCAAGACAACTCACCGTTATACCACCAAAAGGAATCCAAGGTTGAATATACCTCTTTATTTTGTCCTTTTTTTTGCAGGATCCTGACATAGGGATCATCATAAACTATGTCAGGTTGAGATTTGTGACCTGGGTGGCTGGTTCTTGCTAGGGATGGTATGCAAACAGGGAAAAGGGAGGAAGCGTTGACTGGAAYGGTACCAGGATGACGCAGCTTACAGACTCAGGAGGCTCTTTGCGTTTCATGGGACWGGTGGGTGTCCAGCCAACTGCAGGATCCTGAAGTCTGAAAAGGGAATGCGTGCCATGCTGCTCAGCAGGCCAGGAATGACTGTGTGGACTGAGGGAGTGCTGTTCCTCAGGACAGACTTCCATCTATGGCTTCCACGTTGTGACTTTGTCACTACTGAGGTTTAGATGGCTTACGCTAGGTGTAGTGGCACTATTGTTTGTGCAGCGTCCTTCCACATTAAAAAAAAGAGCACTGTATGCTGCCAGTCGTAAGTGCCTTTCTCATACATAAGAAAACAGCAAAACAAGAAAAAAACCACAAGAGTAAATTCCTGGGAGAGAGAGGAAGTGCAAGCACTTTGTATAAGCATGTCTATACTTTCTCCCTTTTGGCAGTACAAAACAAATTCTCAAAGCAAAATTGGCAGCTGAACTCTGTCAGCAAGAAAAGCGTTTATTCCCATAAAGGTSTAATGCTCAGAAAACATAAAGTCTGTCAATTGCACAGGCCACAACTCCCACACCTTTAGATGTGTGTTACTGTCATGGTTTGGTCTCTGCTTCCAGCATATTTTCAGCTTCTCTACATACAGCTGATACTCATTCCCACTCATTAAGTAAAGTTTGTTCTTGCTGCTGCTGTTGTGTGCTTTTTAATGTTTGTTTGTGTTCACTGCAGGGCTGGGACCAGCTGCCTGTGTCTGAAGACCTGCTAATGTTTATGAATGAGCCGCTGCATACAGTAAGCAAGGCCCAGTGGAAAGCCCAGCAATATGCAATACAGAAAATACTGGTTGATTCTTCTGCTGCTTGTTTCCACATTAAATCACATTGTTCTTCAGCATCCGACCTGTAAAAAAGGATTATGAACTCATTAMGCTAGAGGTATATGGTACTGTTCTTTTTTTGTGTGTTTTTCATACGCACGTTTGCTGCTGTAATGCATTGACTTGCTGAAGCACATGCTAGACATATCTATTTCCCCACAGTTTTTCTACTCACATGAGCCACCTGACACAGCTATTTCTGGATATGTAGCCTGCTGAGCATCACAGAGATCACTGTTGAGCATGTTAAGACTCAGGCTCATGGGCAGATCCCCCCAGTTTAGCAAGTCATTCCACGTAAGCAGAGCTGTGGTCTCTTTGTCCRTACCCACAGCATATGGCAAACACAAGGCATTGAATTTATTTAAGTTTGCAATGCAAGAGGGCTAAATGAAAGTTGCATTATTTTGCATTTGCTGTAGGTTCAGAGCTTGTGTACAGACAGCCTCCATGGCTCAGCAGGTGCCTATTGATCTCATATACCTTGGTAACTTTGACCGTGTCTGCACCCTCAGGCTCATGTGCATTCAGATCATAAAAAGTACACGAAAGACTATTTGGGGAGCCTCTTTGCAATATGGTTTCATTCTATCTAATGTTTATGCTACCCTGTTTTCCATATTAGCTCTGTCCTGCCCACTGTGGGACTAGCTAGCTCTTGCATGGGTTGRGAGACACCTGGTATGCAGAGAGGCAATTCCTGTTTTCTTTTCCTAAGTGTAAGAGGGATTTATGCCTTTATGCTCTTTATGACATATGTCCTGTCACTGGCAGCCTTTGATTCACTATGGTATCTCTCTTCTCATTGTGTCAGTGTCTGTATATATGTGTGACCCACTGCCTGCATAGATTACTAGCACTGCTCTCTTACTGCTGTCCATGCCTATGCAAAGGCTGGCTTGCCTCTTGCTGGATTCCAGAGAAAAGGTAGCTTGCATGTGCATATCTTCTTCTGAAGACCCTTCTCTTTCTTCTTTCATGTAGTGGCTGCTGTATAGCAATTGCCTGAAGCAGATCCAAATTAAGACAAAACAATCCAGGATCTTGGATCTTGGTCTTTTTTTACCTCTCAGGGACTGCATGAGGAGTCCTTGGATTGCGCGTAGAGTCAAAACACAGGGAAAACTGGGGCTTGCTTTCTCTGTCTGATCCTCCACATGTCTCTTATGCCTCACTTAATCTCTCGTTACAGTGTGGCTTCTTCAAAATAGTGAATCAATATTTGCTGGCTTTCCCTCTCACAGTTCATTGCAAGATCTTAGCTAAACCATACCCCTCAAACAACCCACGGTTGGCCTCAAGATTTAATACAACAGGCGTCAATCCATTACAATATTATTTATTATTGCTGCCTAGAGATTTGGGCTCTTCCTACCCCCTGCTGGTTATAATCCTTTCATATTTGTCAAAAGACTGTTTTATTCTGCTATTCTTTAACACCATCTGTATAACAACATTGCTTGTGGTCTTCTGATAGTTTCAAATGTGCAGTTTAGGGCAGACTTCAAAGATTTTTCGGCTTTGTATCCAGAATCATACCTTGAATGTGCCTAGTGCCTAGTAAGAGCTGGTACATACACAGATGCCAATGCACCTCACATGATGAAGGTTTAAGAGCTGGGTTAAGTTGCTCTGGACTTTGGCTGACTAGCTCCCGCTGTGTTCCTTGCGGGTAATTCTGCCTGAGTGTGCTTTTAGGTGACATCATGACAGGGATATTTCCCTGCAAAAGCATCTAGGGACCATCTACAGTAAACATTGTGGGTTCATCTGTTTAAAAAGCTGCAATTTATAACAATCAGCAGAAGTTCACTGGGAGAGGGATGAGATAGTAAGGAGTGGCAGACATGGAAAGAGATCCCGACAAGGACACATTGATACACAGTCAATGATGGTAGGTCACGTAGCTTGTCCTAGGTCCCTGGGCTCAGGTACATTGCTGCAGCCATCAGGTACACCCCTTGGACATACATCCTGCTGTTGCCCTGGTTGACATAGCCTAACTGCTCAGGTACCAAGCTGCCAGCTTAACCCCAGTCAGGTTTTCCCTCTGCCTTTTGCCTATGTCTGGCTCTCTCTCTGCGTTCTCTTTGCTTGTARGTGCAGGCAACACTGATGTGTGGAGGCAGGGGATTGCACAGGCACATGAGCTCCACCGTAACATGTGAGCAGGAAGAGACATGAGCAGCTGGGTGTCACTGATTAGTCCACCCTTCAGTCATCCTCTCTTCCCACTCAGTCTGCCCTTTCTAAGCACCCTCTGGCTGGCAGCAGYAGCAGGGTTGGCAAGTGGAAAAAAAACAGAACTAGAGAAATCAACAAGCAGGGAAGCATTTGCTCAGCAGCACATGGCACTCTGAAGGCTGAGAAAGTCTGCCAGGGTGGCAAGGTGCAAAGATGCCCGAAATCACAGAGCAGGAAGGATCCTCTTGCACACTGCTGCTTGCATATGAGTCTAACTGAGCTGGGTGGAGACAAAGGGTAGAGTGAAGACTGCTTCAGCTCTGAGCAGATCTGGTATTTTGGCAAAGCTCTAGCTCAGGGTTTTTTTTCTTTTTTTTTTTGACAATCACTCTTTATAAAGAACTGGTGTGTGGAGAGGCAGACAGAACAGAATCCTAATTCTCCTACTCCCTGAGTCACCCCTCAGAGTTTTAGCAGACACTGCAGCCAGTCAGTCTACCTTCAGCCCTATTATGCTTTTTGAGCGCCCTATGATAAACAGGACATTAATAATTATTACGTTATTAATAATCACCATTAGCAGTATTTTCCACATTGTCAACATAGCTTGAGAGGTCACTGGAGGTTAATGAAACAGCCTGGCTGGACCCTTTGAAACAAACCCCCMTGTAATTTTTTAGTCCAATTCCTTACGGATAGCTGAACATGTTACTTCAAGTCTCCAAGATGTTAAAGTAGTTTGAGCCACACTTTTTAGCAGAATGGCAGAATTACTGAGTGAAGTTCTAGGGTCATTGTTCAAGTAGGTCAGAATAGATGATTTTACAGGCCTTTCCTCTCCTTAAAAAACTACTAATCTATGAACAGTTCCTCTAGTGAGGTAGGAACTAATCCAGTGAGGCCTTACAGAGCCATATAAATTCTTTAAGGTAATTTTAATTAAAAAGTTCTCATTTTTTTTAACCAAGAAAAAGCAAGCATACTCAACTCTGAAACTGGTTTGCTCAGTGAAAAAGCATTGCAGTTATACAGCCCCCTATCCTGGGAAAAGTCAGCACTCCTTAAGATGAAGACTTGCAAAGACTCATCTTCTCATAACCCTCTTCTATTTTAATTATAGTTTTCTCCTGTGAAAATACTGTTCTCAGGAAGCCGGTATCCAGAGCACTGCCTAGCTTATAGGACAGCATTCTCCACTGTTACTGACTGCCAGGTTTTCATGTTTCTTCTTCTACCCATAGAATCATAGAATCATAGAATCATAGAATATCTCAAGTTGGAAGGGACCCGTAAGGATCATCGAGTCCAACTTCCTGCTCCTCGCCGGACTACCTAAAACTAAACAATATAACTAAGAGCGTCACCCAGACACTCCTTGAACTCTGACAGGCTTGGTGCCATGACCACTTCCCTGGGGAGCCTGTTCCAGTGACCAACCACCCTCTCAGTGAAGAGCCTTTTCCTAATGTCCAATCTAAACTTCCCCTGATGGAGCTTCATTCCGTCTCCTCGTGTCCTATTGCTGGTCACCAGAGAGAGGAGATCAGCACCTCCCCCTCCGCTGCCCCCCTTGAGGAAGTTGTAGGCTGCGATGAGGTCACCCCTCAGCCCTCTCTTCTCCAAGCTGAGCAAACCAAGTAACCTCAGCCACTCCTTGTTAAGTCTTGCCCTTGAGGCCTTTCACCATCTTGRTCGCCCTCCTCTGGACACACTCTAATAGCTTGATGTCCTTCTTATATTGAGGCACCCAAAACTGCACACAGTACTCAAGGTGGGGCCGCACCAGTGCAGTGTAGAGTGGGACAATCACCTCCCTCAGCTGGCTGGCTATGCTGTGCTTGATGCACCTCAGGACACGGTTGGCCCTTTTGGCTGCCAGGGCACACTGTTGACTCATATTCAACTTGCCATCAACCCAAACCCCCAGATCTCTTTCCACAGGTCTGCTCTCCAGCCTCTCGTCCTCCAGGATTGTATGTATCACCAGGATTACCCCATCCCAGGTGGAGAATCCTGCACTTGCTCTTGTTAAATTTCATACAGCTGCTGATTGCCCAGCTCTCTAGTCTATCCAGATTTCTCTGTAAGGCCTCTCTACCCTCAAGGGAGTCCACAGCTCCTCCTAGTTTAGTACCATCAGCAAATGTACTTAATGTACGTTTGATTCCTGCATCCAGATGATTTATAAAAACATTAAAGCGCACTGGCCCTAAAATCGAGCCCGGGGGAACTCCACTGATGACTGGCTGCCAGCCTGATGTAACCCCATTTACTATAACTCTTTGAGCCTGACCCATCAGCCAATTGCTCACCCAACATATTATGGACTTGTCTAGCTGTGTGCTGGACATTTTGTCCCGAAGGATACTGTGAGAGACAGTATCAAAAGCTTTGCTAAAATCAAAAAACCTCACATGTACTGCCTTCCCTTGGTCAACTAGATGGCTGACCTTGTCATAAAAGGAAATTAAGTTAGTTAAGCAGGACTTTCCCCTCACAAACCYGTGCTGGCTATGACCAATGACTGCATTGTCTCTCAAGTGTTTTTCAGTAACTCCCAGAATAACCTTCTCCATAATTTTACCAGGCACTGAAGTGAGACTGACAGGCCTGTAATTACCAGGGTCTTCCTTCTTACCCTTCTTGAAAATTGGGAGAACATTTGCCAGCTTCCAGTCGACTGGGACTTCTCCAGACTCCAAAGAGCATCGAAAAATAATGGAGAGAGGTCCCGCAATAACATCAGCCAGCTCTTTTAGTACCCTGGGATTAATTCCATTGAGCCCCATAGACTTATGTGCATCCAGCTGGAGCAGCAAGTCTTGAACAAGTTCAGGGTTGGCTGGGAGTTTATCATTCCCCGAGTCGCAGTCTTCCAACACAGGGCCTGGGGGGTCCCAGGGCCCATCACTGGTGTTGAAGACAGAGGCGAAGAAGGCATTAAACTTCTCTGCTTTGTCTATGTCCCTATTTGTGAGGTGACCGACCTCATCAGGTAATAGACCAATGTTATCTCTGACCCTCCTTTTGCTGTTAACATATTTTAAAAAGCCCTTTTTGTTGTCCTTCCCAGTGCTGGCCAGCTTGAACCCTAATCAAGCTTTGGCCACACAAATTTTCTCCCTACAGTGGTGAATAGCATTTCTGTTGTCCTCCCGTGTCACCTGTCCTTGCTTCCAATGTCTGTACACTTTCCTTTTCTGTCGAAGTTCTAGAAGAAGATCCCTGCTCAGCCAAGCCGGCCTTCTGCCCTGCTTGCTTGACTTCCGACACTTTGGAATTGCCAGTTCCTGCACTTTTAATAGATGGCTCTTAAAAAGTGACCAGCATTCATGGACCCCAATACCTTCAAAAGCAGATTCCCAGGGGACCGTACTATCTCTTTCAGCAGCCCGAAGTCTACTCTGCCCCATAAAAGATGTTATGCAATTCTTATTAATGACACTTATAAAGATAAGCAGCACTCTGAATAAGGTAGCTAAGGAAAAAAAAAAGGTGGGGGGGAAGTCTTTTCTGGTCACTTCATTTTCTTATCTATCTAGGCTGAGAGTCTAGCAGCTCAGAACCAAGTCTCACCCCAAAGTAAAGAACATATATAAAGCAATTTTCACCTGTTTTGTCAGTTAGAGGCAAGTTTGAGCAGAGCGTACCAGGTGCCTGAGAGCTACATTCCCAATATCTAGTTCAAAGTGACTAATCTGAGCAGAAGCGAAGCTAGTGATCTTTCYTGCTTTGCTTGGTAGTGATGTCCAAGATCTTAGTCCAAGTACATGAGGTGTTGGCATCTGACAGTCATGAAGTTCACCCTGTAGAAGCTCCTGCTACTGCAGTATGGTATGAGAAATGATCTCTTGAGTAGTGAACAATAAGCCTTACTGGATACTTCTCAGAAGTGAGACCAGGGAGCCTGACAAAAAGCAAAATGAAATGCTACAGTGGAGGYTGTCAAGAGGAATATGGTTATAGACTAGCCTGAATCTTGATTAAGAAACATTCAAGAATTTTTGGTGGTAAAATGATGGCATTGCAGACTATTTTTTTCCTTATGTCCAAATTAGTTTGCTTAGGAGAAAGAAACAGCCTTGAAATTGGACATTGATTTGCATTAAGGTTGCTAACAAAAGACTCACCATGGCATGGTTTAATGTTCAAAGCAAACTGCAAAGCAGATTGGTATCTGTAATAAGACACTGACAATCCCTATTAATAGGGGCCTTGTCTTTTTTGCATCAAGAAGGAGAACGGGCAGTGGAGACAAATTCATGAAGCAAAACACTTTCAAACGCAGCTAAATATGAATTGCCAATAATCCAGGCTTCAAGCAGTGTGACCTGAAGAAACCTTGAACTATGCAGTGTGGTGCACCCATTAGGATGCAGCCTGAGAACAAAAGTATTGCAAAATTCTCAGCTATTTTGTCTTCCTGTTTGTCAAGAGCTAGTAAATATAAAAGCTACAACTGGGGGTAGGGAAAAGGGGAAAAAGAAGGGGTGATTTTCATGGCAACAGCAATTGCTTCACACAGGACACCACCAAAACAACAGTATTGGGGTTTGCAGGTGCAAGACCATGAGATTAATGACACAAGAACAGGAGCTTGAGGACAACAAAGGAAAAATACTGCTGCAGGGGCTCTGGGATACACTGTCCCAGCAGCTTGCGTGAAAGGGTAGGGAGCTGGGAGTGGAAGGCAGGCTACAGGACTGCAGATGGAAGGCCTTCCAGACCAGTGAGGGTGTTGCCAAAGCTAGCAGTTTTCTAGTGCCTTGTCCCTTCCTCCAGCACCCTGGATACTGCTGGAATAATGAGCTGGTGTTAAGAAGCTGTAACTCAGGGGCCTAAGAGCATGCCGAAGGAGTCATCCCTTTATTGTGTGTATCCTCTGCTTTACAGGAGCTCGAGCTCAGCTGAAGTGCTCCCAGTGACAAGGGGAAGTAACCTGGCTTTCAGGATTCTCATTGTTACTGGAGACGCTTGTGCCAGCTCAACCAGAGCTGAGGATGAAACCTCCATCAAAACAAAGAGAAAGCATCTCTCCTGTCCTGCTAGGTACCTAGTACAGCTTTATGCTATTAAACATTCCCTGCAAGAGAAACAAGAGTGGCTTTATTCTGTTTCTCAGCAGCTTATGAAGAGTTTGAAGTGAAGTAGCCTGCTGGAAACCCCTCCACACCCCTGCCCTTCACTTCCACTGTGTCCAAAGGAGCATGAGACCTGCGCTCCCACAGCACAACCAAAGCTTCAGGCACAGACTGCAACTTTCCTCAGCCCTTAACCAGATGGAGGTATTCTAACTGGGATTAAAAAGTGACAACTTTTATTTGCTCACCTTTGGAAAACATTTTAAGAGCTACTGTACTGAATTCCTACCCATTATCTGCTTATCAATTATTCATTATTTTCATTAAGAAAAACCAAGACATGCTATACTCATGTAGATGAAAGAAATCTGTAATGTTCTCTCCCTCTCTCCCCCACACTSTCTCCTCCCTCTGCCCCTCATACATTTTCATTTTGAGATTATTCTTAATCCATATATACTTGAATTAGGAAAATGTATGGGTTTTATTAGCAATAAAACTTTAGGGTTTTTTYCCCCCCCTACTGCTTTTGCATAGATTTATGGATCCATAATCATTCACGTCACAGCCTGAGGGAGATGAGGCTGGAACAGGATAATAGCCCTTAAATCCCCTTCTCTAAGCACTCAGATCTTCCCTGTCAGCAAGATTAAAATGGTCAACAGCAGTCTTCATGTGGCTATATCCCACACAGAGCTTTCACAACAACTGGAGTGGTGGCTGGCAGGGAGAAAAATGCAGAACCACTGCTGTGTGTGATACTACCAAGATAAAGAGAGAAGAAAACAGGATTGTCAGCCTTTGTAGTGTTGGAAAGGACTGGTGCTAATTCCTTGATCAGGTGAATGCAAAGAAGGGAGAAGACTAAGGAAAAAAAGTATGTTGCAGTTTAACATGCGGCGACAGTTTCCTTTCCTAAAACATAAAGGTAGAGAGAGGGAAGCACCAGATGTCCTCCTGCAGCCCGACAAGGGGAAGAATAACGAAGGCATGCATGTAGACAGGCAGAGTGGCTTTTCTGCTACCGTTCCATGGAACTCCCAGCCCCTACTGCTCCTGGGACCTGAGGGGAATTACAACTATTATGTGGATGATGAAGATGAGGAAGAGGAAGAGAAAGAACAAGGAAAATGGCCAAGCGGAGACATATTTGAGGGAGAAAACAAGCCCTCATCATCCATTCCTTGCTCCCCTGCCCTTTCCTCTGGAGCCACGGCCACGGCTTCCACTTCGTCYGTGCTGAACATCAACGTTGGCGGCCAAAGCTACCGCCTCACCTACCAGGCAGTGGCCATCTATCCCAAGACCCGCCTGGGCCGCCTGGCTACTTCCACTGACCGTCGCTGCCAGCTGGGCCTGTGCGATGACTACGCTGCCCAGGTAGATGAGTATTTCTTTGACAGGGACCCCGCCGTCTTTCAGCTGGTGTACAACTTCTATGCCTCGGGGGTGCTGCGCGTGCGGGACGAGCTGTGCCCCCGTAGCTTCCTGGAGGAGCTGAGCTACTGGGGCGTGAGGCTTAAATACACACCTCGCTGTTGCCGCATTTGCTTTGAGGAGCGCCGTGACGAGCTAAGCGAGCAGCTGAAGGTCCAGCGCGAGCTACGCTCCCAGGCAGAGGCTCAGGAGAACGAGCAGCTCTTCCACCACATGCGCTACTATGGTCCCCAGCGCTGGCGCCTCTGGAACCTGATGGAGAAGCCCTTCTCCTCTGTCACTGCCAAGGTGATGGCAGTGGCCTCCAGCTTCTTCGTGCTCATCTCTGTGGTGGCCCTGGCACTCAACACAGTGGAGGAGATGCAGCAGGTAGACCGGAAGAGTGGGGAGAGCCGGCCTGTCTTGGAGCACATTGAGACCCTGTGCATCGCATTCTTCACGCTGGAGTACCTGCTGCGCTTGGTCTCTACCCCAGACCTGCGCCGCTTTGCCAGCAGCGCCCTCAATGCAGTAGACCTCATTGCCATCCTGCCCCTTTACCTGCAGCTGCTGCTCGAATGCTTTACTGATGACGACCAGCCCCGAGGTCGGGGCTCTCAGCACGAGCACGATATTGAGAAGGTGGGACGGGTGGGCAAGGTGGGACAAGTGCTTCGCATCATGCGCCTCATGCGCATCTTCCGCATCCTCAAGCTGGCCCGCCACTCCACAGGGCTGCGTGCCTTTGGCTTTACCTTGCGCCAGTGCTACCAGCAGGTGGGCTGCCTTTTGCTCTTCATTGCCATGGGCATCTTCGCTTTCTCTGCCATGGTCTACACAGTGGAGCATGATGTCTCCAGTACCAACTTCACCAGCATCCCCCATGCTTGGTGGTGGGCTGCCGTAAGTAAACACATCTCACCTTGCTGGGTAGCCAGAGACCCTTCCTCCCTTCCCCTCCCCTTCCTTGCTAGAGTCACTAACAGTCTTGAAAACAGCAGGCTCAGATCAGTGAACATCTGCTCTGAATTCTGAGCTTACAGGAGATATGCACTCACTCACGCACACACACACATGCACTCATTCACCTCTGTTGTAAGCTTAAATCAAAGCTTAATCAGGCAGGCAGTGTTGAAATTCCCATCCGACCAAATGCAGACAGTACTTGCACTTTTAAAGAAGTGGGCAAAGAGACAGGAAAGAAAAGCATTTCCCCATTTAATCCCATTGCCAGTGTTGCCAAAAAAAAAAAAAAAAAAGGCAAAAAAAAATTCTTGCATTGGCTTGCTGATTGCAGGTGGACACAGGATTTTCATTCTTGTTCTTTCTGCAGATCTACTGTGACCCATCATACAACTGCAAGATGATAAGACAGTTTATTAACTATAGTCTGGTCACTCAAACTTGCAAAGCCAAAGCAGTCCTAGAGCTCTGGCCGTTAAAAATGCATTAGGGCCAACAGTTGTTTTACACAAGAGATTGTGTTCTGTTCCTTAGGTGGCATGTCTAAGGCGCATGTCTGCACATGCACAAAACATTGGCGGTTATTTATACCGTGCCAGACTTGCAGAGGAATAAATACAAAAAGAAGCAGAATGGCTCAAGGGGTTGATAATGCGATAAACTGCCTTCTACATCTAGGTCACTGTTTTGAATCCCACATCAGTCAATACTGAGAGCTGGTTAATGTCACCTTGAATCTTTTTTTGCAGCCTCTGCCAGAAAGAGTGTGATTTTAGTCCCATCCCAAGCACTTGGAGTGAGGGTAACTGGCTGAGTTTCAGCTGACAAGCCTCACAAATGAAGACAGAATGACCTTGTTTCTAAAGACTGCCTCTGGGTTAGTGCTCTAAGGCATTTGGGCACGTCTCCTTGAGAGGTCTGAACTATCACTGACCTGTGATATGTTCACATATTACTGTGTTACGTGGAGGGGTGTTTTTGAGGCAGCATTTTCCAGGCTGTTGAGTTCACACCTTTCAGGGGCATGAAGATTTAGCCAGGAACACAGAGCAGTGAGAGTTTTAAGTCCTCCACCTCGCTTAAATGCCTTCTGGCTGTGGCAATGTCCTGGCAGAACTGTTCCAGCATCCCAAACTTGGAATTCACCTCTAAAGGGTTTGGGATGCAGCTCAACTCCAGACTTGGATTGCATTAACACCCAAGGACAGACATACATTCACTTATAGAAGGCTAACCAATATTTCTCAAACTATTGTGAGATCAAAACAATAGTTATATCCTTCAAGGTGAGCTGTGAAGACAAAAGAAACATTTCTGGGTTTATCAAGACTAGCAGAAAATGAGGGAGCTGCAGGCTGTAAGTAAATGCTTAATAGATAATATTCATGCGCAAGTATGGCAGTTTCACAATTATCATTTTTAAAGCAATGTTTTGGGAGAGAGGGAGGTGGTTTTATCAAGGGCATTGGGGAGAGGGGGAAGTTGATCCATGCTTGTGCTTCTGCCTGCAGCATTTCAGAGCTGGAAAACAACAGCTCTGTTATGCTGCAGAAGATGTGCATATCTATAGCAGCCTGGATCAAATCAGAGGGTAGCTAGACGTTACAGGTGCTGAGAGAAGGCAAAGGGCCCATATCTTGGCTGTCCATAACTCTAAGGCTTGTTCTAGTCTGTCATCACATACATTTCGTTTTGCAGCAGCTGATGCTGGCCTCCATAATCCATGATTATGGCAGGGCCCCAGGAGCACTTCTGACCCCTGGGCCTGGCTATGGGTCTGGCTATGTCCCAGTCACTTCCCTGGGGAAGGAAGCCCATGCAAATGGGCTGGAAGGGAGTCAGAAGATCTTCTCATGATGGTTGATCAGCATAGGCAGTGGGTGCACCGAGCTGCGTATGGGCCCCACAGGACAGCAACCCCAACCCATCCAAGGTCGCTTCTCCTGGCCCGCAGCCCTGGGAGCCCATGGCCCGCACTTCTCGTTCAGCGATGGCCGATGAAATGTGGTGGTTTCCCATACATATGTTTGTAGTGATTCAGCACATGGCAGAAAAATTGGCCCTACAGACACACATAGAACATTTATATATGTACATGCATATGTACATGTGCTGAAYATCCTTTAAGCTGGGGCATGGGAAGGAGGGAAAAATCAGTGACTARAGGAAAGGGTCCTGTAATGTGACCTTCACAGGTCATCTTTAAGTGATATACACAGGTTATGAAAAAGTTTGTGCTTCATACATTACTAGAATAAGGACATTAGCCTTATATTTTGTTTTCTGAACATGCAGGATATATGCAAAATCTTTAGGGCTCATTTCTGCAAGCTGGTGACACCATAATCGTTTAGATACTCCTAAGAAACCTATATGACTATGACTACATGAAAAAGGCCTGTTTAGCTGAGCATGTGTCCCCAAAAGAGGAGCTGTAGCATGCACATTGCAATTCCAAGGCATAAAACTCTTTTTAAAGCCTATTCATTCTTTAAGAGTGAAAATTAAGATATCCAGATCACTCAGATTTCATTAAAATCCAACAGTGCTCATGGTCTCACACACACAGGAGGAGAAGTATCCCTCCCAAACTGTCAAAGGCGATGTAGAAGACTATGCCAGTGGAACAGAACCTTATCACAGGATAATGGTTTTGTCCTGGCTGGTAGAGATAAACATCTTGCCTTCATCTCAGTATTTATTTTTGGAGATATTTATCCTGTATTATCATTCAAATCCAGTGACTTAATTTCCATTAAACCAAGTGACTAATCCTTTTTATTCCACAGGAAGCACCAGGTGCATCCTGCAAATGTGCTTACCCAGTGCTGTCTCATGTACCCTAATGCTTTCTTCATTTGAAATAGCATTTTATTTAACATGTTAGAGGATGGCAGGCTGCACACCGTGACCTTCCAAAGACTTATTTCAGTGCTAAAGCCACAAGGGCATTACAGTGAAAGTCCTACTGCCTGTGGTTTATTTCTGTCAAAGTTTTAGATTACTGTTTCACAGATACACAGTGTGTGTTGAGATACTGTGAAAAAAATTAAATAAAACTCATTGGCTGAGAAAGATCCCTTGCACAGACTAGGAAGTGCCAGATGGCAGAAGCCTGCAAATTCTACCTGCCAGAGAAAAATAAGTTATATTTACTAAATGTAAAAATTATAAACAATCAAGATGTGTACAGTGGAAGTATATAAATTAGGAGTTATTTCATGCTGACTGTTTGAAAGTACATAATTCATATATAGCATCCCCATAAGCAAACATCCATGAATTTTTGAAACTAATTTTTACAAAGAAAGTATTGCAGTACTTGGTGTAGTACCGGGTCCCTATAAAACACAGTTCCTTCATACATCCATAGGCTAAAAAGAGAAAATGCTGATGGCTGAGAAGAAGAAAGTCTGTGAAACAATATAGACAATGTGATGGCAAAATTTACAGATTCATATAAAGCAGATATACTAAATACCATCACTCCCGCAAAAAAAAATTTTAAACAACCCCCAAACCCTTCTTTGAAGGGGAAGTCAGCAAAAATTTCCCACCTGTGTACCTGTCAGCTAAAACAAACAGGAATATTCCCTACTGAAGGCACACATACACCTTACTTCTGTAACCTCTGACATAGAACTGAGCAGGAAGATCAAACAATTTAGCACTATAAATACATACGTTGTGAGCATACACTGTGAGCAAAAACTTCCAGGCAACAGAGAAAGATCTTTGTTTTTTCCACAGCTCCTTGTAGGTATGTAATCATTACATGGGATTTTATCTAGAAACTTCAAAGTCCTGGGTCACTTCTTCCTATAGTGCAAACATAAAAATGTATTTCAAACATAAAAATGTATTTCACAATTAGCTGAAGCTTTTCATGTGTTTTTTCATTAGTTCCTAAAATATATATGACAAACAAAGGTAATACTTAAAATACAACCCACAGAATAAGTCCCAAAATACCAGGTTTTATAAGCACACTGGATTTAGACACAGGGCATCTCTTCCAAGTGACATGATGAGGGAGCAGGGCTGCAGTTGTCACTGGATTTGCGCGGTCAGGGAGCCGCCTCTATCTGCTCACCGCAGCTGAGCAAACCCACCTTCTGGACAGGCTGGTGTAGAAATTGTTTGGAAATTCCCTGTGCAGGACAAAGCTTTTAAAAATCCTCCTGAATGGCGTCAAACTGCATTGCTGTCGTTCTTTACTGCATGAGAGGGATTTTTTTTTAATTAGGGATTTTTGCATAAGATGGGCGGTACAGAAAAAAAGGCAGCAGAGAGTATTTCAGATTTATGATGCAAAGTGCAAAAACGCTAACTTTAAAATTGTCCCTGATCCCTGAACATATCTGTTTGTATGTTTCTTCTCAGCTAACAAGCTGAATGTTGGTTTGCCTGTAGGTCAGCATCTCTACAGTGGGATACGGAGACATGTGTCCAGAAACTCACCTTGGCCGCCTGTTTGCTTTCCTCTGCATTGCGTTTGGAATAATCCTGAACGGCATGCCCATCTCCATTCTCTACAACAAATTCTCAGACTATTACAGCAAGCTGAAGGCCTATGAGTACACAGCTCTCAAGAAAGAAAGAGGGAAGGTGGACTTCACACGGAGAGCCATGAAGAAAATATCTGAATGCTGTGGAGAAGGTGCAACCCACCCTTTGCCACAGCACTAATACAGTTTGTGCTTTGGATATTGGAAGGGAACAGAGAAGCCGAAGGAGAAAGAAGAAAAACAGATCAGCCAAGCTAATTGAAGATAAACTGAAAAGGCCAAAAGTAACAAAAGTAGATGGCGAAATCTGTTTTGAAGGGGGTTGTTTTCAAAAGAAAAAAGGCTCAGATTACAACAACATTTTTTTTTTTGGCTTTGCTAGGCTGTGAGCAGCACTTAAGTGCTCATCAACTATCTGGAATGACATTTTTCAGATTAACCACCCAGAAACTYTGAGTTAGACCCACATGAAGATGTAACCCCCTGCTACTGATTAGACCCACAATAAAGACCCATCATAATCAAACCAAAGGAAAACAAATTGCTGCCATTAAGGGTCAGCCACCTCACTGCTGTCAAGGCAGTCTCAAAAATTAAACAAATAGAATACCCAATATACTGACTGCATTGCTGAAATTGGTTTTGCACCAGCTTTCAAAACCAGGAAAACAGCCTAGAGCGTTTACCTGAATATTAGCAGCATCTATACTCCTTAAGCTTTCAGCTTCTGTTTCCACTGTCAGATAGCTATGCTTCACTGTTCCAATTTTATTTTTCAAATGCAGCCCTGCAAATGATTCCCATTTTCATACCTAGGCAAGCAACACACTGCTTTTAGTATTTCCCCCACCACCACCTCCATAATCATCTTTCATTATGACAAAAACTAGTGAAGAAGTCTGGAGTCTGAGTTGATAAATGTCATTGATCAATTTTGAAAACATTTCCAACCCAAAATCTTCTTTAGGTATAGAATTAAGTGATAAACTAAATTTATGTTACAGCATTTAATGTATCTACTTATTGAATTGTTAGAATAATAATAGGCCTGTCATGGGACATAAGTGTTAAAGCAGCATTTAAAAAAAAATAATCAAATGAAACATGTAATGGATAATATCTCATAAAGACTTTTCATATAAAGGATCTTATCAGCACTTATCTGTAATCAATTTTAAATATCATTTAAAGTCAAGATACTTAGTACATACAGCCATTAAGGACACAATTCTGACACCTTGGCTCACCCCCAGTAGTACCTTACTTCCTAAGATTACTGAGCCTTCTTGCACAGCTGGATGCAATTTCTCATGCGTCAGAAACTCACCCCAAAACCTACACAACAAATAGCAACAACAACAACAACAATTAAATGGAATCAGAGTTTCATGTATTAGTTCGCAGCATATCAGGAGTATTCTTTTTACGTAAGAGCAGTCATACCAGTTTAGAAATAGTAACCTGAATAACAGATCTGAAAGAATAGTTATTTTATTGATACTCAGATACAAATAGCGTAAAAAAAAAAAAGGGTAGAAAAAAAGAGAAGCAATGGTAACAGTCACTGATATGACCCACGGCTGTTACTCAGCAGCACTCTTGCTGCAAAACAGCCTGATGGCAGAGATGCATTTTAAAATTCTTGAACTCTCACGTTGTGTCTGTGCTGCCCTGCTGAATCCAAATGGCTGCATTCAAATCTCAGAGCCACACTGGAGACAATGGTGTGAAGCTCACTGTTGGGACAGCTGAGGGTGAAAAAGTTCATTAATTTTGCCACGTCCATGCAAATTGTGTCAAGCATAGGGACATTTCTCCTTTCAATGGTGAGAAGGTAATTAGTAACCAAGTTGCTCTTCTCATTCTCTACCTCCAGACAAACATATCATAAGCCCATCTGTCATTTTGTTCTTCAGGAATGACAGTCAGCACATTGTGTGCTGATCAGTTCTGTTAAAAGCTAAACCGTGTCTTTAAGGCACAGCTGAGCCCTGGGAGTTGAATGTGATAGATGTTTGCTGTTCTGGACTGCACACAATCCAGCAGGCACAATCCTGGCACTCACTGAGAAGAATAGCTGCTTTACTTTGGCTCTAGGGATGGTATGAATTTGCATGGCCCTTCTGCACAGCAACAACAGGACAAGGAGCTTCCTGAAACCACAGGAAGCCTCTCTCTTAGACCCCCACCACAGTTCAGCGAGGTGGCAGGTTACAAGCATTCAAAAACACAACTATGCTTTATTTTCAACATGCAGCTTGGGTTAGATACATTAAAAGGACTTAAATGTTGGTGATTACCCGACTTTCCAAGATCCGGGACACCCTAAATTAATTTCCTTGACTGAAGGAATCAGTAATTGCATGCACCATGCAGATGGGATGCAGATGCTCAGCCTTGCATGGCAAGCTCAGCAGCTTCTTGCCACCTAGAGAAATCCAGAGCCTGAATTCTGCTGAGGCTGGACTTCATCGTAGCCTCAGACTTGACACAAATCACCAGCCTTGTTTTCCACCCCACTTGCCTCACATGCAGGACCCATTCAAGTAGATGCTCTTCAAGACATGTAAGGGAATAGCTTTCCACACAAAACATGAGCAGGAGAAAAAGGACTGTTCTTTCTTTTAATCAGGAGTCAGAATTGAATGTCCTTGGTGAGTGCTTTTTTATCTGCCCAACAAGATTTTAATGCACAAGTCCTATAGTACTACTATAACCGTTCAAACACAGCTTGGAGGGGTTCTCTCCCACCCCTCTAGCTGAAGCTGTTCCACTTTGCACCGAGTAAATTATGACCCACCAGGTGATGGTAAAAGAAAGACTGTACAGCTTGGTGTTTGCAGAACTCGGCTGGGTGGAAACATGTGGGTTACAGACCCTGCTTCAATAAAGAGCTATGAAAGTACCCTGACCAAGCAGCAAAATCTTCCCAAACGCTCACTCTCCTCTGGCCCAAGCAACCTTTGGTTGAAGGATTTAGTCCGGAAGGACTCCAGAGTCAGTCCCCGCACATTGCAGCCACACAAAGGCAAAACTTAGAGTACCCTATAGGCTAATGGCCACGGGCCAAAACACTTCCCGACATGGAGGAGACCAATTTCTGTCCCCTCAGGAGAAGATGACATTGTAACCAGTACCACCAGTCCCATCTGGGTGCTCTGAACACTGAGGCCATCACACTTCGGGCAGCTCAGCTTACCTAGCGGCTGCCTCACTCTCTTCTTTCTCAATGCACTTTGCCCCCTCATCCCTCCACCATCCAGTCCCACCATCTTGCTGATGGCAGCTTTGGTACCTTTTTGATTCCTCTATGCATTGACTCAACACACAAATGTGACAGTTTTGGGGGAGCAGGGTTAGGTTCTTGATTGGTTTGTGACCTAGCTCAATTTAGAGAGCTCTGACTAATGCTAGAGCTGACACAAGATACATGGTGTAAGTGTACAGTCTGGAGGACAGACCTCTGGCAACTGCCACATGACATATTAAGCAGAAGACTACACAAAGTTGCTGTTTTTCTGTTTTGTAATACCTGGCTTACCTGCCCTGCTGCATTCAGCAGGTGAATTGGTCCTTAGTGGAGTAAGGCATTTTCCAGCAAACTAGAAGTTAGCGTTTGGGTTTTTTTTTTTTCAGTCGAAGACTCATCATTTTCTTCTCTGGATTACCTTATGCAGCTTTCTGCCTTGTGGCTTAACTAATCTTATTTTAGGGGTGACAAGCCTAAGTCTGTGCATTTCAATAGGAAAGAGTATGCCTAAATTTGAGGTACCACTATACCAGCCAGACATTGCTCCGAATGCCCAAAGCACTGTCAGTACCAGCATTTTCTGTGGATGGCTACTAGCAAGGTCCTCCCACAAGGTCCTCTCTCCCTGTGAGAGCCTGTCTGAGGCTCATACCATACAAAGAGGATCTCCAGCCAGCTCAGAGGAAGGAAGGAGTTCATATTCCCACAGAACAAACTTCTGACAACCTGCAGAAGGCTGTGCAAACCTGTACCAGCTGGTTTTGAAATAGGATGCAGCGTTTTTGCCATTTTTTTGTTGACACAATGGTTCCTTCTGAGATGGACTCTAAGTTTATTTATTCTGCCACATCCACTAAGACTTTCAGTGGCATCATCACTGCCCCTAGATTACTCAAATGAAACAGTCAAATGGTACACATGATGACATCTAAAAATAATGCAGGAGACCCATGATTGTCTTAGTTACTTGAATGCCACAGGGCTTCGACAATCAACAGATTTCAAAATAACCACATCAAGGGAAAATATGCTTAAACACAACAAAGATGGGCAATACCATTAAAGCTGAAGTAGATAGGACTTGTTTTATGAGATGTTCATTTGGCATACCTAAGGTTTTGGGGAAACAGGGTGGAGGATTCTCAAACCACTGAGAAATTAGAAACCTCTCTGAATGTGGCCATGCTAAAGTCTTCTGTTTTAACTAAYTGCAGATATTAATGAGCCCCAGAGGGAGAAGGAAAATATGTTCTATYATTATGTTTCACTACAGACTTAGCAAACATGTTGTCTCTGGTAGACAAAGGAACAGTCAGTTTATCTAGATGGCCTCGCTTCATTTTAGGACAAATAAGTGTTGTTTCTTCTACTCATTTTAAGTCTGGGAATTATTGGAAAAAAGAGAAAAAGAGAAAAAGAAAAAAAGAGAAAAAGAAAAAAAAGAGAAAAAGAAAAAAGAGAAAAAGA
>JAYKAV010000222.1:573038-591776 GCA_035582835.1 Phoebastria nigripes | reverse complement strand
AAAAAGGAAAAAAGGAAAAAAGGAAAAAAGGAAAAAAGGAAAAAAGGAAAAAATAGGGGTGGGGGTGGTAGAGTCTGTCCCTACATGAGACAGTGGAAAGAATTCCAATTAGAATATGCTTTTGCACAAATCCTTGTCTTAGATGAACATCACTTTTTCAATGCAATTCAGTAGCTGTTTGCTTTTCTCATTCAGAAAGATAGCACTTAAAGGGGTAGCTACAGTAAGCCACAGATTAATAGGCGTCTGGTGCTATTCCCAGGCTTCTAAGGCAAATAGTAATATTCAGTCTTTAAATATATATAATTTTAAAGATTATAAACTAGGTATATTTCAAAGTTTTTGGAGAAAAATAATGACTATCAATAAGCCTAGGAAGGAAAAATTGTTTCCTTGCTTAAGAAATAGCTTCAACAGTTTAGAACGGTTTTTTATGTTACGTAAAAATATTTGATTCATGCTTATCTGCTATTTACAAAACTTTTATTAACTTCTTTATTCAGTAGTAGAGAAATTACACAGCATTTGACTGTAATCCAGCTCTTTATCTTGGATTGAAAAAGGGAAAGGTCAGAGATACTAGCTTTTTATGTACTTAGGTAATTTAATGGAAGCATGCTGAGAAAAATTAAAGCATTCTACAGGTAGCTCCTGAGATAGAGATTATCAAGGTTTTTAAATAAAACTTGTCAGAGTCTAACTCTACTCTATAAAATGACTCCGTACTGTCATTCTAACTTCTGGAGCAGATTTCCTCCATTTATAAGCAAAAGCATTTTCCCCCTATTAATAACCAGGTGAACAAGTACCATACTTAAAAGCCAGTCTTTCGCTACCACTAATAACTGTTCTTCAGGCCACCACGTACCCATGCAACACTATTTCCTTCGCCAGTTCTGGCAGAGGAAACTGCCTGAAAAGCACTTCTACTACCTGCTGGTAAAGAGAAGGCAGAACCTGCTTTGGCTGTAGAGCTAACGTAGCTCTACATGGCTAAAACCAGCTAGCACTGTCACTGAAAATGTCTGTCTTCAGAGGAACTTTTCAATACCCATAAAAGAACAGCCTTTCTTAGCAGGACACTTACACTTCTTTTTTTCTTACCAAAACTACATATGGAGGCGAAGGCATGGACTGCGGATGAATGCAACAGCCCCCCCGTAACAGAAAGGCTGGGCTCTGAGGCAATGTCTTTGTGATCAAGCCCTGGCATAAGCCGCATCCACGCTGACACCAAAGGGGCTCCATGCTCCTCAAGTCTGCTCCAGCCAAGTCTTGAGGGTCAGGCTGGTCTGACTTCCAAATATCTTAACATCCAAATATTTAATTTGGGTAAACAAACCGGGGAAAACCAAAAAACCCAACAGGTTCCAGAAATTCAGGAAATCACACACAGGTTGCGGCAGCACGTCCCGCTGTGATGGAGGGCCGCAACGCCCTGTAGGAAAGGGCAAGGTAGCCGGGTCTCCTTGCGGAAAGCACAGTCCCTGGCGTGGAAAATTGTTCACTGCTGCCGCCCAGAGGTTACAGGCTGCCAGAGTCCCCTTTTCCTTAAAAATACCTAGCGCCTGGCTACCTGCAYGTTAGCTAGCTCTGCTGCATCTTCTTCAGGTACACAGTGTACCAAAAGCCTGGAGTGCTGTCAGCAAGAGTGTTTACAGCAACGTAAAATTTAATCTGTACTGCAAAATCTCTATTATTGTCACTATGGACTAGATGAATCTTCAATCTAATGCTGCATTAATTACAGTGGAGATGAATTGCCCCATTTCTTTTGTTTCTAAAAGACAGCTCCAATGCCTAAAATGTTCCCCAAAAGTCACTACAAAAACAAAAGAAGTGATTCTAGGCAGATCTGGATGATGTCAGGTTATGTTTAATAGAAGGTCTGCGTATTTCTAGAACAGTTTAAGCAAACAAAAATATCATCACTTAACACCAGAAAATTAGTCAGGAACATGAAAGTTCAAGACAAAGTTACCTTAACTGTAGGTTGAATGGATTGGTTTAGATGAATGGGGAATATTGTCCAGGCCTTTCTTGACAGGATTTAACATAAGCAATCAAAACACAGGTCTCAACCAGTTGTCATTCCACTTTGAGGCATGATAGGCTTAAAATAATGCTGATTTTCTGGGTATATTTTTCCATGCAGTACAATGCATGTTCCTCTAAATCTCCATGCACTGAAGAGAGAACAGTGCCATTTTATACCCAAATCTGAAATACAAGTTTGATCATGCAGCTCAGCCTAAAAGATCAATTTGATCCCCTGCAAAGGGAAGGTCTGCTCCTGGCTAATGTCTGGTGTTCAAACGGGTTCCCCTTTGTTTAGTGAATCTTATCAGCTCACTAATAGAAATTAATTCAACACCACCACACACAAATCTCTAACTGGTTTGTGAACTGAATCAGCTTAGTGAATAGCCGAACAAATGCCAGAGCCGCTGTAAGGAGAGGGATGCGGCATCTTCTGTTCAGAAGCAGAAGGAAAAACACTACTGACTCATGTTGCAGCAGGCAAGCTGCTGGATTCAAAAATCACATTTATTTGACCAGCTGAGGGGCTGGAGGAGAAGAGATAAAGACACACAAGGTTTCAAGCACACTGTTCGTGCTTTACCTTTTCCACAGGCCTCCACTACTCTTACACAGCTGTAATACCGCTATTACACTTGCATCACGCCTCTGCAATTCGCTTCGGCATTGCTTTTCAAAGGCATCTTTCTTTCTGCAACAAGTTCTTTTCCCCCAATCCCTCTCCCTTCAGAAATGTGCAAAAACCTGCTTGCTTACAGTGTTAGTTTATCGGTATGGCATGGGAGACCACTTCCTTACATGCCTGCCTTCTCCCTGTGTTTCTCTCTGTACAGACTGTCACCTCCGCTCTTTACTCAAATTCTACCACAAAATTCACCTTCCGAACAAGTCAGATCCACTCTCTGTGATAAAGCTCACCGTTACAGATGCAGATTCACTACGTTAGTGCATTATCCTAAAGCACTTTGCAGACCTGCCTGAAAACAAATTTTCATGTATAAATGTGGTTTCTGTTTGTGGTCAGTCATGCAGAATCCTGAGTAAAACAGTGGTCAGTCCAGTGCTACCACAACACTTTCCCTTTGCAAAGGTAAAATGCTTTGGGCTTCATTCATACCCTTTAGTCTCTATTATTATATTTCTCTTATTATTAAGAAAATAATCTAAAAGTAAGCTTGGTTTAATGAAACTTACATTGCTTATCTCATTTCATTTTCACAAAAAACAAACAAACAAAAAAACTTTATATGGGAAACCAGTTAAAAACAACAGCAACAAACAAAAGCTTCCTAGGTATTGTGACCCCGTGCAAGTTACTTGTTAGAAAGCAAGGCCTACACATTGCAGCAATTGCAGTCTCAGCAGCATCACATGGCTTGAGAGCAGACAACGCATGCACAAATTTTCCACCTTAGTGCACCATTCCAAGATTAAAGGACAAAGCACGACCAACAGCAGACACTTGAAGTGCACCTGAAGCAGAAGAAAACAGGCGATTTGAGATGCACTGTTACAGTGCTTATTCCATTGTCTCCGTCAGTAATTCTGTTCATCTCAGGGGCTGGTTCCAACGTGCGCTTCGTAACACCCAAGCAGCAAACTAAAGAGGTAAATGCTCAGTGCGAAGCTGAATCATCATCTGTGAAAGCAAAGGTCCTCCAACTTGGGCATGAGGCTGTGTAAAATAGGAAATACAGCATTATGTTTGGCATCTGTCATTGCTGAGGGCATTTTAAAGGGAAATCCTTGAGCTGCATGGAGGCTGGTGAGCAGCACCGGTTCTGGAAGGCAGACTCCAGTAGCTCCCTCGTGCCTAGACCTTGGCTAATAAAATACCATGAAATTTGACATGTAAAATTGCAAGTTCAACCATTTTTAATTCTTTTGAAGAGAAATCATTCAGACATTTCTCAAACATGTCTTTAAATTGGTACTGCCTGTTCTTTTCACTGCCCGCTATCAAAAGACTTGGAATTTGAAACAGGCTCTAAATATTTTACCTCTTCAGATAAACAGAGAAAAAAACAGAAAAAAATGCTTAAGTGGAAAACCTGGTGGCACCAATTTGTAAAACAGCCTCTGAAAGCATTTCAACCATAAGAATGATTTTGACTGGCATGAAAACTGGTGCTATCACCACACCGTGAAGATGACTTAATAGCAGATGGTGTGGCACCCGACCTTCTTTATCTAACCGCTCACTGGGAGCAGAAACTTTAATCAATGCAATATATTGAACCAATTCTCATATTCCCTTATTACCCTTTTACACAAAAAATGTTTTATCAGGAATGCTTATAAATCAGTACATCTTTAAAATGAAAAGCCCTGGTATTTGTTTTTGCCCCACAAGTATCTTGTTTGCATGTGTTTTACAGAGAAAAACCATCTGATGACTTCTTAGTTCAATGCTTCTAGCACCTGTTTATATAAACCTGTATACCCAGACCTCCTGTTGGCTCCCTCCCGTATGCTTTTTATGACTGTCCCACTTTTCTAATAAAAGATGTAATCCATGTAGACACACTCTAGTTAGCCCAGACTGACAAGCTACAGCAATGACAGGCAGAAGCAGCTGTGGGGAAGACAGGGCAAGTTAGAGAATCTGTAAGATTTTTATATTTTGTAAAGCACAAGTGTAAGACACATTCTGACTGAAAGAGCATAAAAATCCAACAATTAAAACCATCTTCCATCACAGCAGATGATAAGATGACTAAACTCACTTCAACTAGTGTGGCCCTTGACAAAACTTTAAATACATGACTATTGCAAGAGAAAATCACAAAGATACATAATGTTAAATTGGGCATATGTAAGGAATTACTGCTGATAACTAAGATTGAGTTTACCTGGCATATTTTCCAGTTTTCCAGCCATCAGTGGCTTTTCCTTCCTTCAGTCCCTCCCCCTAGTACAACTTGTAAATGATACTCTACTTGCTACTTTGGATGCTACAGCAGAGTGGGTTAGGATCTTTGCTAAAATCACGTCAAGGAAGGCTTGTACTGCTGAAATGTGCAGTTGCAGGGATTAGAGAAAAGGTGGAGAACACAGCACAATAGGTTCGTATTTCTTGAATAGCAATCCTTCCCAGTAATGCCTGTTTCTCTTTGCTAGATGGTTAGTACAATGGTTATCTACCATTAACAGATCTTGAAAAAGGTTACATATCCTAGAAGTCCAGGGTCTCAAAGCAAGACACAGAAAAAAAAAAAAAAAACCAAGGGGCTTTAAACAGCAAAAAAAATTGTTAACAGTGAAAGAAAGTGCTACTTACAGAATGGAGTATGTAAGGGAGCAACTCAATACAGGAGCTTTAAACCTCAAGCAGAAAACAGGGGAAAAGTGGTGGAAGAATAATACAGTTAGAGTAAATGAACTTTTGCATTCTCACAAAGCAGCTGAGGAATGCTGTGCACACCTGCAGGTCAAGGATGGGTTTTGACAATTATCTTGAACTTGATGATGCAAACTGTCTAATGGACACTACAGATTTCTTCCAAGAAGTCAGAAGGGAATGTGTCTTGATTAATGCAATGAACACTTACATGAATCTGTTTTAAAGATGTAAGAAACAAAAAACCCCTACTTTTAATATTTGGTTAGTACCATTTTTAATTTTTTTAGACATACCACATGAACAGTGAGAACACTTATGTAGAAACCCTTAACTGCCAAGTGGTGTGCACAGGTGGATATGGCCTTGTGTCCATTCTGGCAAGTCTACAATCCAACTAGACAAGAGATGGACAGGAGTAAGAAAGAAAATCTCACAGCTTATGGGTCACAGTCTGCCCGCAATGTATATATTGTCCCAAAACATTCCCCTCTTTTTTCCAGCTACTTCAATCATTCTGCATTTTCTGCTGACCCCACTTTGTCCTCAGTTCTGCACTCAGAAACAAACTCAGAGTCGCTGTGTACATTTCTGGCTTTTGAAGAAAAGGTAACTTGGTGAAGCGTCAGTGGAAAAGTGAAACACTGCTTGTTCTTGGTAGCTCCTGCTGTCAGCAGCAAAAGGGAAAGCTGGTCCTTTTGTACCTTAAACCAAGAGGTATTAAATTGCAGTAGTACCTCTCTGTACACCCCTATTTCCAAGGTAATGGGAAACACACTAATATGCACTATTACCAAGGTAATAGGTCTTCTGTCTTCTAAGAACCAAAAATAAAATAATCATCACCACCTTTTCTGTCCTAGAATTCTGTCCCAGCATTCGCAATGATTAAACATTGGCTGTTCACCCTGCAACTTCTGCTATGTAAAGCGAAAGAGAGAGGTGTTGGGTCTGCATGGCCAAGGAGACAGTCACTTCACCTCTGGATGATGGCTTTAAAACAAGACCCCCATAATTCCTGGAACAGCCTCTCTTCTGAGCAAGTGGCACAGACACAGACACTTACTGGCTGCGCGTGCACTTCCATTGTCTTCTTGGCATGTCGTGGTTTAAGCCAGCAGGCAGCTAAACAGCACACAGCTGTTCACTCACCCCCCGCCCAGGGGGATGGGGGAGAGAATCAGAAAAAAGGTAAAACTCATGGGTTGAGATAAAGACAATTTAATAGGACAGAAAAGGAAGGGAAAATAATAATAATGATAATAGAATATACAAAAAAAGTGATGTACAATGCAATTGCTCACCACCTGCTGACCAATGCCCAGCCAGTTCCCTAGCAGTGGCCGCACCCCCCTGCCAACCTCCGCAGTTTTTTGTTCAGCATGACGTCATATGGTATGGAATATCCCTTTGGTCAGTTTGGGTCAGCTGTCCTGGCTGTGTCCCCTGCCAGCTTCTTGTGCACCTCCAGCCTCCTTGCTGGCAGGGCAATATGAGAAGCTGAAAAGTCCTTGACTTAGTGTAAGCACTGCTCAGCAAAAACTAAAACATCAGTGCGTTATCAACATTATTCTCATTCTAAATCCAAAACACAGCACTATACCAGCTACTAGGAAGAAAATGAACTCTATCCCAGCCAAAACCAGGACATGGCAATAAAAAAAATACTGCTAGCTATACTAAGATGCTGGCAATAATTTGAGTGGTTTGGATAATCTAAAGTTAAAGTAGGCAGAAGTCCATGCCAAGTGCATTTCAAACAAAAGGAAAAGGACACACTGAAAAAAATACTTTTGCTTCAGAGTCTTTCAAACCATTTATCTCTCAGCCTTCACACAATCACAGAGACCCGCAGCAGACTGGGACCGAAATGGCACTGCATCCAACCCACTTCTTCAGTGGGAAAAATGAGTGCACTCTGTGAAGCACCTTAAGCCACTGAAACAGTCTTTAGTACCTCCCATAACCTCCTTTTCCTCCCCTTCCATTAGGCTATTTCAGAATTTGGTTTCAACTGACCAATTAAAGACATACCTTGACAGTAAAATTTATGTTCTATCCCTAGTAGGAAAATAGTGGCATCTTTAGCATAACCTTAACTGATATCTACTTAATCAAGAATGGCACTTCTCAAATTGTGGTAAGGAAAATTAGTAGTCACTCACGCCAAATTACTACACATAATTTAAAATAAATTATATACAGAGTCTCAAAAATGCAAGTAAACTGCCTGGTAGACATTCAGTTAAAGCAACCAGAATTAAAGCATACAATCAAAGCATCAAATCAGATTCACATAAGCAGACATTCTTACCCAGCTTTTTGCTATTCAGTTTATTAATACCTAACTTTAGCTATGACTTACTTTCACTGTCCCCTTTAATTCTCTTGATTGGAAATATGTCTGTGCCAGATTCTAAGCATAAGTTTATTCCCCTCAATAACCTGAGAAGGGCTGTACCAGATTTTTCCCCCCCACACACTGTTTTACTCTACCACTAATTAGTCAGTCACAAATCTGTTGCATATTGTGTTCAGGTTGGGTTTTTTGGCAGTAACTGAGACTTCTCTAAGAAAACAGTTCACTACAGTTTAAATTCATTATCTGTTGCTAATTAAAATGATCTGTTTTATTGTCACAAAAGAAAATCCTGTTACAGAAACTAATGAGCTGCAACCTTTAGTAACTGAGAGGATGTGTTTACAAGCACGAACACTTAATACCAGTGCCAATCAGGTCTAATTGGGATTAACCTTTAAGTATTTACTACTACTCATAAGCCTAGGTGGAATTAGAGGGAAGCACAGTCAGCAAAGTATCAGTAAGTCAACAGATACAAACAGAAACAAACAATGTTAGAAACACTTCTCCTAACTATAACGTTCATGTACTGCTTAAATTAACCTAAGTAACTTATGAATTACAATTGGGTTTATGAGTTTTTTTAAAAATTTGCCTATTGAGGTATCTTGTCATTTTTTTATACTAAAAAATGTTTCCCCTAGACAGGACCAGCGAGAAGCAAGAGATTACTTATTAAGATGAAACAATGTATTTCATTGCTTTGGATAAACTATTTATACTTAAACATACACATCTAGAAAATGTACTTAACAATTCCAGCACCTGTATACATACAGGTGCTCCCTAGAGAACCAGAGAGTTTTACCTCATGCTAAGCATGCAAGTCTATGAGTCTCAAACTGGGTAATCCCATTTTCATGGGTGCTGAGCACTGCAGTTCCCGATGGGCTGTAGGAGTAGTTGTGGATCATCAAGACCTCTGACAATAAAGTCAGTAATTTAGGAGACATATTTGAAGTATGTAAAATACAGAAACTTAAGCCAGTTTACTTAACCACTGGCAACTTCCAATTAGTCGCATTGTACTTTGTGTTGAGGAAGCTGTATCTTGGGAGAAATAATGGCCAACTATCTGCTATTAAAAATGGAGCCACATCCTCATCATGCTTAGCAACAGTAAAGAGTGATTCCTACAGTTGGAGATTTAATTAATTTGGTCCTCTGTTTGGATCAGTCTATCAGCACGGCATTAAACACCACCAGGGTGTTGTATGAATGCTTTACCAAGGAAGTTTGGGGGTGTTTTTGTAGTGGTTTTTTTTTTCTTTCTTTGCTTAAAATGAGAAAATACTGGCTTGATTTTTCTAGATCAAAATAGGGTCCAGTAGAAATCAATAGGACACTTATTTGATATTATGCAGAAGTAAATTCATCCCTCCCCTATTATAAGGAATACACCCAAAAAACCCCAAATCCTTCTGGTTTATTAGGGCTTAAAAGTCCATACTTTTCAGAAGACTTAAGAAAAACAAAACCAAAAGACGGTCCATTGAAACAGTCAGCCCCTCCTTCAGGACCTTCTTTGAAAAAAGTCAGAGACACTCTTTTCATTCTATTCTTGTTAGTTCCTGAAGAATAAGAGTGTCCATCACTCCTTCACAGGGTAAGAATGGAACTTGAGTTGTTTTTCTGCTTCGTTTTTTGAGGAAGCCAGGAGGAAAGGGGATTAAGAACAAGTCTATTTGCCCAGTACACAAGAATATCTCCAGAACAGATGCTTCTATTTCTATGGTAACTATGACAACATACACACAAATTTTAACAAGACTCAAAACATTTTTGTGCAAGTTATCAGGAAAGATTTAACTCTTGATCACATGTTCAGAAGTTTCCACTAGCTCTTAAATCTTGAGATTTCAATCTCTGAGAACAACCATTTACCGCACGCAACAGAATTAGTACAACAGACAAGTCGTTTTAGAAATTATTTAATTTACAAATGCATACACTGCTTCTTAAAACAACCATGGTGCAAAATCTTATGAACTCTTAGTTGGTTGCATTGATTTAAATTGTCTTTTTAGCTTCATTTACACTAGGAAGTCAATTTCTCCAGTAATGCTTCTATTCCTTTTACATTTTTATTCAGCTTCAACTTTGGGACAAGCTTTTTCAGTCCATTTTTGACTGTATTTGCCACTTTTTGATCAGCGCTCCGGAGAAGGCTACAAGAAATGGGAAAAAAACCAAGGATATCAAAGGTCAGCATGTAGGTCATTGGAAAAGAAGCTGTCCATGTAAGGAAACAGTAATTATTTAGGAAAAATATAGTTCAGGGCAGATTCTATCACCTCCTATCAGAAAGAGACATAAAACTCTCCAGAAAGCATGAAACACCAAGTGAGAACACAACCAACACAGAATAGATCAGACTGGAAGGAATTGCAGGTCCCTACTCAAAGCAGGTTCAAACATTGGGTCAGACCAGGCTGCTCAGGGCTTCACCCAGTCCAGGCTTGAAACGCCCCAAAGCAGGAGACAGCCCAACCTCCCTGGGACCCAGCCCCACTGCTGGGCTGATCTCCTGAGCAAAATGCTTCTCCCTATCTCCAGCCTGAGCCTCTTCTATTTCAGCTTGTGCCTGTGCCGCTGCCTCTCACCCTCTAGCCACGCGTGCACTGCTGTGAAGAGCCCAGCTCTCCTCCATCCTCTCCGGTGCCAGGGATGCTGTTGAGTGTCCCCAAAGCTGTCCCTTCTTCTGGCTGAACCAACCCCAGTCCCACACCCTCTCCTCCCAGGCCAAGGGATCCAGCCCACAACTATGTTGGTCACCCTCCATTAAACTCACTCCAGTTGTTGATACCTTTTTTGTAGTGGGGGTCCTAACACTGGATGCAGTGAAGTACATCTAATACACATCAAGTACTTTCACTATTGTACTTCTGTGCTTCATTTAGCGGAGAACTACAGAGCCTTACCAGTTCTGTTCTTTTTTAGATACTACTTTTGGAAAACAAACCAGCTTTCCTAGATAACTTTTCTTCCCCAGAAACAAGGAAATTCATCGTCAGCTGTAAAATACTATTAGGAAAGAAAAAGCTTCTGCACTATCCAGATCAACCTAGGCAGTGATTGTCCTTCTCCCCTTCCTTTGGGCAATAGTAAAATGTTCTTGGATTATAATACAAAATCAGTAGAGGTAATGGCACACCTAATTTGCTACTTCAAAATGATGAGTGAACACTGCCTAAAAAACTTAATGTCTTCTACAGCCAATGCGTGCAATCCAGAACAGAATTATAAGTTGCACTGGCATACAAATAAACTAGGATTGGAAACAAACTATAACACCCGTGTACTGGTACCAAGCAGTCTGCATGATACAACAAGTCTTTACAATCCCTAGGATTCTTCCAAATGGCTCCGAGATTTGCAGCTACCTAAAAGTTTGTTTCTTGCCTACTTTTTAAACAAGGATTAGACATGGCAAGCTGAACTGAGTAAGACAGAAAAGGAATTAATGTAGCTTAAGGCGAGATTTAAATTTTGTCTCCTTAGGACTCCAAATCCTTTGCAGGATGGCAACACTACAGGCAGTAAAGCATGCGATGCCCATCTGACAACACCACTATTTTCAGCTACTTTATTCCTACATTTATTTCTATGACTATGACTTACAACTTCTAGCAGCAACTTCTGTTAGGCTKTTAGCTATGACAGTACTATTTAATCAAGAGGCCTTCTTTAAAACTGAATTCAACACAGGTGAGAGTGATACTTTTTCAGCTTTTCTGCGAGTCATTTACCCCTGATAACAGCAAGAAAGTCAAAAGTACTGACAAAGGTTGTGCTGAATACATTGGTACTTAACACGGAGAGATTCACATGGTTCAGCACCAGGGACAAAGAGCATACAAAGCAGCAAGCCACTCTGGACTGCATTTTATATATTTCTAAAACTGAATTTCATCTGCTAACAGCTATACATGTAAAGCTGCTTCCAAACTCTTGGTATCCACAGATATTTCAAGACACAGTATTTTTAATATAGAACATCTACACATCTGATAATACAGCCAAAAGACCAACATAGGTTTTGTTTGGTTTTTTTTTTTTTAATTATTATTCTGAAAGTTCTTCTAAGATCTGGTAAGCAGGCACCTATGTATTTTGTGGATATAAAATATAAACTTTTACAGGTTACAGAAATGACATATGGAAATCAGTAAGTCATTTGGTGAAGTATGTTCTTATCCATTTTCTACCCTGATGTAACACATCACTGACAAATTAAAAAATACTGAGGACAGGTCAGATACAGAAATGTAAACAGACCAGCATCCATGACATTCAAGTACTTACAACACTTTATTTACACTAAGCTGGATTGTAATGTCTGCAAAGAGCCCTCTCATTACCTTAGGACTCTTCACACTTGTATTAGGTCAGAACCAGGCCCCAGATTTTTTTATAAAAATCAAATTAAAAGCAAGTAGGGCAATGAAAGGAGAGGGTCCAGAGGACACCAGGTAACTAAGCAATCAAGCACACGCAGCGAACTGCTCATAACTGGTGAATAATGACTAGAAAGCCAAAAATCTCCAAATGGACTGAGTAATTCTGAGTTTCAGATCTGCACGTAAGTGACAGATGGCTTCCGAAAGCCAACAACAAAACAAAAATCAAATCATAGCTTCAGGGAGAACTGGTAGCGTCTGAAAATTACCTCTGTGTGAGGGATCTGAGCTCCTTTATAACAAAAGAAGTATCTGAATTTTTTTTTTAAACGACAAGGTTTTTTAAAACTCAACAATTATTTTATGTAAAAAAATATTGCAGTTATCTGTGCCAGACTAAATTAAATTTATCATTGCTGTATGATTTAGGTAACCTCTCGATTTCAATCCATGCAGTTAAACAAAGATGAGATTAATTACTACGTGTTAGCGAGGTAAGCAGGTGTCACATGAAATGGAACAAAAGCAGCTGGTTATGTTTGTGTGTTCTCAGCTGCCTAAACAAAAGGGCAACATGCCTAAAGAGTCATCAAGAGAAGTTCAAACTATAAAGGAGTCAGATTTAATTAAAATTTTTAAAAAACCCTAAAAACAAAATTCCAGCAAACAAACACTCCTCTGCCATACTTTTATCTCTCTTTCCTGTTAGGTGAGTTTCAGTATTGGTGAAAAATGTTCGACTGACAATCTGGAAGATAAGCTCCCCTGCTTGGTAACAAAGCACGCTTGTCGAAGCCCCGCCCTGTAGTGCCATGAGTAATAGCAGAGAGGGAAAGACTGACATTCCTCACAGACTTTTCCATAAAATGCACTGCTCCTGTGCTGRTTTTTGCTAACAAGCAATTACTAGTTTCCTTTTTTTTCTATAAGTAAGTCTTCAAAACCTATTAAAAGACTGTTGTCACAGTGACAGCCAAACAGTTTAATAAAGTGTTATACGTGGAAGAAATTCCACTAATTTACTTTGCAACTTTATTTGGACAATCAAAATAGCTTAGTACATAAACCAGCAATACCACATGTTAAATGAATCTCCTCAACCTTGAGTTAGGGAAAAAAAGTCCTAATGCTTAAAAAAGCATTAATACACTGTCAGTGAACAAGCCTTTATAACAAATCTCTTCTGAACATCTGTGCACAGGATCAGGTAACTTAAAAGGCGTAAGATGCATTTATTGAATTCTAAAGGCCTGTTACGAGAGGCAAAGAAAAAGTGCTCTCATTTTAGCAGCTGAACAATCTTAACAGCCAGATCCATGTGACTATTATGATGTTGCATAAACTGGTTTTGTATCTGGATTGCAACTACTCTTCTACTACCAATTCTTCTCACTAGTCCTCTGAATGATAATAACTAAACAAAGTTAGAATTAAACTCAGATTAACTAACAGAAGTCCTATTAGTGAAAACAGCTTTTGATGCACCTTGCAAAAGAGCATGAATGTCAAAGTAGCCTCACTCTAAAGTCATAAAGAGCAGAGATGGAAAGCAAACAGCAAGAAGTCTGAAGTAACTTCAAGAGAGGGAGAAATGGGGCAGAAAAAACAGAGAAGAGGTTTTTATTTTTCAAAATCATGTTGTCTGTTTGAATTGTTTGCTGATTTTGGCTCAGTGCAAGTCTTTATGAGGAGCGACCAGTGTAATGGTGACCCAGCAGTTCCAGAACAGAGCCCACATACTTCGGGCTAAAGACAAAACCTTGGGTTTCTATGACCTGACACTGACAGGTAGTTACAAAGTGAAAACAGCAATGACTAACACAGCTGTTTGCATTTGATAAAACAAAATGTTAATGTCAGTCCAATTCTTGTGGGGTCTTTTTGATCTCACTAGTTGCACAGTTCACTGCTTCGAAGTTGTGAGCCAGTTAGCTCATCATAAGCCTTTGCATGGTCTGTTCTTTTGTGTGGTCTATTCCAAACACTTTTCTACTTCAGTATGAGACATACTTAGGCTCCATAATTAAAGCATCAACACAAAGCAATAAGTTACCAAAAAAAAAGGAAAAAAAAAATCTGGATTCTTGTATGCTGCCGCCAGTCACAGGTATTTCAGAGTTAATTATTTTGATGTAGCTATTTGTGGAGTGCTCTTCTGAGAATTTTGTGCTTGTAAAACAAGACATGGTAGGCACAATTTTAAAAATAAATTTGATTTTTAATCTTAAGATTTTCCAACATTGAGCTACCTCCTAGTACTGCAAAAGCCTGAGCTCAAGGAACAACCTATGGAAACTCTGGTTTGAATTTTTCCAGTACCCTGTTCCATCACAGACTTACCAGTGGCATGAAAGACAGTACACATTGAGCAAAAAATGGCATTTTGCTGGTAGAAATTTCAACTGATGTTCTCTTAGCTGTTCAAGAAATTAACACTGGAACCTAACTGGAAACAGCTATGTGCCTTACATACCAACAAAGAATAATGGCACCTCGATTTACTTCTGCCCAGGTCTTCATATTCTCAATACCAACACGTTCCACCAATGTTCTTCCAAAGCAAACTGTAAAATGTGGAAAATGGGTGGGGAGAAGAAAAAAAATTAGACAGTGTCTTTATACAAAGAAGCCTGTTAAAAGTTCTCTGCAGTTGTGATTTAATCAAATAGTTTTTAGCCACCAAATATTCACAAAGTTTTGCTCTCACAAAATAATTGACTATTCAGTGCAATGAATACCTTTATAGATGTCTGATTACTTCCAAGTATTGCTTAAAATTAGTTAGACAATAGCAGCACTGTGTGACAGTTTACTTATATGAAGCAGGCAAACTTGCTGTTTCTTTTTTAAAAGGGCGTCAAAGGCTATTCATGTCTTAAAGAAGCCATCCACTCCAAAGAAAGAACTTGGTAAGAATGACACCAACACAAGAGATAATTATATGCAATACACTAATACATACATACCGCTGCTGAAAAATGCTAYGTTTTTAAGCATCTGACTCTACAACTGAAGAAACAGAATTTGCACAGATGAAGTTACTTAAAACTTCAGAGCTAATCCTTTATTGATGCATGAAAACCACTAGGAATCTTGTTTCTTTCAGCTGTACTGATGCTACAGGGCTCTATTTCTTCAGCAGCTTTGAAAGCTTAAGTTGACTTGCAGATTCATTACACTAATGGCATATGCAAAAGAAAGAACCTAGGCTGACCTAAAGTCCCCAGCTGAATTTGAAGAACTGAACTTCAGGAAAACTGCTCTTAAAATTTGTATGCTCAGCAAACTTATCAGTAAGCAACCCCAAAAAACCCCACCCAACCCCAATAAACTTCAACCTCCAAACACTGAAGCTATTTTTCACTGTCACTGTAGATCAGAATTTCCTCTGAAGAACAGGTCAGTTTTTATTCAACTTGTTCTCTATGTGATAACAATTTGGTTGTTTTTTAATGCCAATTCCATAAACCCAGAGCAACAATTCTGAATGGCGCTCTCTTTGGAAGCAAACAAACCAAAGGGAACAGCTTGTGTTTAAAATGGGAATTGCACAATGTTAGCAGAAATAAATCCAGATAACAATCATCATCTCAGTTAGGCTAGTCTCTGAAAGACACTCTCATAAAAGTTCCCCTTTGCACATTTTCAGTCATCCACTTGAGACGTAGCAAGACAGCCTCCTTTCAGAAACGTTTAATGAAGCCCAACTAACTCTTATTTTTAAAGGAAACAGTGGATACCTGAATGTAGTAAGAGAAGGGAAAAAAAAAAAAGTTCAACACGGTCTGATAATTCTACAAAGGAAAAAAACCCCTACACACAGAGAAATTCCCTCCAGATTCTACTATGCCGCCCCCACCTCCTTTCATTTTTTGAGGTTTTTGTATGAGAAAAAGTAATCACTATTAGGATATGGTGATTCACACAACAAGATTTTACAGTTATGTAATAAAGTAAGTTTAAAAGCTAAATTAAGATGAGAACATCTGTGCCCAATCTCTGCCTTCTGGGATATAAAATAGCAAAGATGTCCTATTTTTGTGCATGAATTATTGTAATAACAGTTATAAAGCATTAACCCAGCAGCACTAATGAACACAGTAAAGATTACAGTTTGGCTCACAAGCACTAATGAAACAAGTCTTCCTGTTAGAAAGTCTTTACTTTTTCTATTATTATCCTTTAAATTGCTGTGTAATTTAGCAAAGCTATCAAGACATTTTAAGCACAGAAATGAACCCTGTCCCAAATACACAGTAAACTCCTGAGAAAAAAACCAAAGCAGTACTTGCTTTGCATAAAAAGCAAACGTATCCTTGGCATTCTGTTCATATAACAGCTCACAACAGCAAAAAGATAAAAACAATAATCTTAGAGGATATGTTAAATTTTCCATATATTAGTATATTCAAAGAAATATATGCAGCAATCTTATTTTAGGTCAGATAACTGATTACTCTGAAATCATAATTTGCTCAAATAAAGCTGAATTTCCAACATACCTTCTTTTCCACTCTCTCTCATTTTTTCATCTTGCTCTATTAACCATTT
Organism: Phoebastria nigripes; assembly: GCA_035582835.1. Lineage (NCBI taxonomy): Eukaryota > Metazoa > Chordata > Aves > Procellariiformes > Diomedeidae > Phoebastria > Phoebastria nigripes. The sequence goes on along the minus strand of JAYKAV010000222.1, from coordinate 575,083 downwards.
CAAAACTAGATGGCCTGCTGGATGCTCTGCAATGTGAAGCTTTAAGGGGAAAAACCAAACCAAAACAAAACCAAATTATTTAATGATGATACTTCAAAATGCAGTTACATGTCTATCCATAAATATTCCTGCTTGATTTATCCACTCTGCCCTCGGACACCACATCACGCTGATCCATTTAGTCATCACCTATGCAAATATCAACAAGTTTGATGCAAGTATCTGAATACTTATTTAAACAGACCAGTTTATTTTTACCACCTTCCCTGTAACATCTGAGTTTCAGTAATATAAACCATATCAACCAATGTTTCATCCACCTCTCCAAGGACTTCATGTTCAGTAGAGCACAATCTCTTGGTATAGCTGCCTCTACAAGAACTTCCAGACTTTCCACATTTTCACAGACTTGAAAATTCACTACAGTATGGTTCACAGAAAAATCACAGAAAACATGAGTCGTTCATGTAAAATTCTGTAAAATGCGTATCTTAAAGAAGGGGAAAGACAGAGCAAATTCAGCACAACTACGAAAACCTGGAAGGCATCTATCTTAAATATAGAGTACACAGCATTTTTTGTTTTCTAGACTACAGACACATATCTGACTGAGCTTAACTCAACAAAATAGGGGAGAGGCACACTTTGAAGAGAAGGTCATACTGTAACAACAAACAGCTATTACTGTAAAGACAAACAGCTATTATCTAAGATCTTTCCTTGCATGGAGATACACATACCAGAAAGCTAAGAGACCCTATCATTCTCAGTGTAAACAATCAAATGAACTATAAAAATGTACTAACTGCTTGATTGCATAGTGATAACATTAAAAGAGAGACTGTGTAACATGCTTGTCAGCTACCTTCCCACAAAGTGTTTAAAGCAGTTCTGGAGATTCAAAATCATGAAGTACCTTGCTCTACAACTCAGATGAAATGCTGGCTCAAGCCTTCATCACTCCAGATGCAACAATAATAAACTATGAAAGGAAAATCCCAGAAAACAGAGACCATGTCTAATGTATGAGTGCTATCAGGGCAGTACGTTGACATGCTTATGTAAAGAAAAAAGTGAGCAGACTTCATTTTAGTAATACAAAATAAGCGAACGCTCTGCAAGATCTCAGCACCTTGTCCTCTGTTACATTACCTGCCCATCACGGCCACCTGGAACCAGCTCTTCTGCTGCTAAATTAGCAATTGCATCTAGTGCAGGCTGGATGTCACCAAGAGCTGTTCTTAAGATGTCAGCAACCAAGACAAAGGTAGCTTTGTCTATCACTACTTCTTGGGTATGTTCTTGCAAATACTCTAGCAAAGGTGAGGAAATGGCTTCCAGGAGTTCATGGCGGCGGAGTTCAGTATTCTTCTTACTGATGAAAGAGACAGCACATTACTGTAGAAGATTTGCTTTGTATGCACATCAAGCAACAAGAAATTCAGAACATACACGCTATTTGAGACAGCTATAAATTACTGGAAGATCAAAATAAAGCATTATTCTTCCCTCTGTTTCACATATGTTAAACACACGTTGCACACACATTTTAAGAACACATGGAGTAAGAAAGTATATAGTGTTTAAAGCTGACTGCCAGTAAACCTCAGAGTTTTTTGTTAACAACGATAATTTAACCTGTTTATTTTCTATTCATTCTGTTATCTCAACTACTGAGATGTATTTCTTAAACAGCTCACTAATCATCTAAAATTGCTCCTTCTTCAAAAGCTGATAAGTATGTGTCAATACCAGAGCCTGAATTCAAATTAACAATTTCCATTTTTATTGCTAGATTTTGAGATATACTACTGTGCAACTCAAAACACCAATAATGCACATTAAAAATTTTCTGCTATGCCAAATTTGATATATGAGTTTAAACAAAGAACACCAACACAATTTTTGCCCTTTACAAAGGGGGGTTGTCCTGGTTTCGGCTGGGATAGAGTTAATTTTCTTCCTAGTGCTGTGTTTTGGATTTAGTATGAAAAGAATGTTGATAACACACTGATGTTTTTAGTTGTTGCTAAGTAGTCTACTAG